>MEHQ01003881.1:628086-667193 GCA_008828725.1 Saccharina japonica | reverse complement strand
CGACCCTCCTCCCTCGAAAGCCTCTCTCCTTGCCGCCGCCACCGCCGCTGCCGCAGCCGCAGCCGCCGCCGCTTCCTTCTTCTTATCCTGGAGCTTGTTTTTCCACTCCGGAGCTAGAGAAAACACGCGCTCGAACTCGCCCTTCACCCGCTCCTCCTCGGCCTCCGTCCGGGGTTTCCGCGGAGGCCGCACCGCCCTAGCGGCAGCCTTGTCGACCAGCTCTTCCAGCGCCGCGCGGGGTACCCCCCCCGGCTGCTTCACCCTAATCGGCTTCGCACCAACCACCTTAGCTCCTGCTACCACCGCTAATGATGATGACGCTGCTGGAGTGCCAGCGGTGGCGGTGCCCGCTGCAGAGCGAGATGACATCTGGAGGAGGTTGGCCACCAGGTTTAGAGCCCTGGAAAAGACCGCGTCGGACACAGCCGCCGATTCTAGGCCGCGCAGGAACAGCTCCAGGATGCTCTTCAAGGTCTTGGTGGGTGTTATTTTTTAGGAGCGAGCAGCATTGGGGAGAAGGAGCGGGGGGGGGGGGGGGGGGGGGTGTACTTCATTTCCATGCATGGCCGTAGTCGTATGACCATAGACCCTCGCATCCCTACAATGCCGGGACGGAGCATGTCGGGTTTTCACCGACCAGGCAAATATTGCTAGCACCAAGCGCCGTGAGGTATTGGGCGAGTCGCATAAAGGGTGAGCTGCATCCTACTAAGAATCGCTTGTGAGGCGGACTTGCATATGGATGACAGCTTCAATGAGTTAATTTAATTTCTGGTGCGGCCACTTCCTGAGACAGGGGAGGGGGGGGGGCGTACTCATTTGTTGCTGGCCTAAGTAATTTGACCATTGACTACGCATCCCGTTCGAGACCGGGGGAGGGTTATTTTAGTATATTGCAAAGCCGCGCGCTTTTCCTACTTCCACCGCGGTCTGCACGATAACTTCGCCCGCGGTCGGGGCTTGATTCCTTCGTATCAGCGCAAACGCCTGATCGACAGCGAACACCAATCTGGACCACACGCCTGAGACGAGCTACGCTGCAAGGACGGGACCAGGTCTTATCGAAAGAACCGCTTGCTGCGAGAAACACTAAGCTCTCCGTTGCTCCGCCCCACTATCAATACATCACGACTTAGGGTGCTCATATGGATGAGACCATGGCGGGGGGGGGGGGGGGGGGGGGGGGGGCGTGGGCCATGTAAACCAGGCAAATACTGAAGGACAAGAAACGAAATCGACACCGGATGAAACCATTTTTGAAAATGCTACTCGCAGAGCGCAGACGGGGGGGGGGGGGGGGGGTCCACTGAGATTCACGCACGGGAGAGAAACGCGCAGAAACACGCGGCCATCCCGACCAAAACCACAAAAAAAAAAAACACCAAAATAAAAAGCAAGCACCAAAAATTACAACTTTACCTCGGGTTGGAGAACCCGCCCAGCTTTTCTGGCGTCGCCCCCCGCCTTCGCCACCGGCGTCGCGCTCTTCTGCAGCAGCTCCGCGAGGCTCGCCCACAGCCACTGCTCGTCGGCCATCTTCCTCACGGCCGCGCGCGCAGCCGGCATCATGAGCGCGGCGGCCTCGTCCCCGCTCCTCACCAGAGCCCGGCACAGCATCGTGCAAACCACGCGCCTGACCGCCGGAAATTCCTTATACCATGTCTTCCAGTCCTGCGGCGGCTGCGCCGCCGCATCTGCTTCGTCCTCTAACGCCGCTTTCTTTTTCTTCGCTGCTGCTACCGCCGCCGCCACCGCCGCCGTCGCTGCCGCTGCTGCTGCCGCCGCTGGCGCTGCCGGTGTTTCTGCTGCTAAAGCTGCTGCGGGTCCGTCTGGCCCGTCCGATCTCTCCGGCCCGTCCGCGGCACGGCGAGCGATGGCGCGCTCCGCGCGCGCGTGCAGCGCCACGACGCAGGGCAACACGGCCCTCGTGAGGTTCTGCTCCACCGCGCGGACCCCGAAGCTTCCCGCGCGGAACATCGCGCGCGCCGCGTCGCCGAGCTCGAGCAGCTGCATCAGCGGCGCGAACGTCGGGTGGCTGCGCGGCAGCGTCTCGCCCGTGCGGCAGGCCTCCGGCACCCGCTCGGATGCGTGCCGGTACATAAGCTTGGCCACGAAAGGCTCCGATAGGAGCATGGCGGCGAGGCCCACGCGGCGGCCGAGGCCTTGCCCGTCCAGTTGGGTGGCAGGGGCCATGGCGGCTAAGGGTGCGCCGCCGCTAGCGCCTCGGGCGTCGTCCTGTGAGGAAGAGCTTCCCTTGCGCTTGTGGCCGCTGCCGGCGCCCGCGGTGGATGGGCTTTGACCGGGACGGTTCTTGAGATGGATTGAATGCAACAGGCAACAACAAAAAAACGGGAGGGGGGGGGGACGATGGGTCGATGGCAAGGAAAGGGGTGGTGAAGGAACGCCTGCTACAAATCACCTCGGTGACCACACAGGTCGCCATTTCGAGGAGGGTGTCGCGCTTCAAACCCCAGTTCAGGAGCCGCCAGGAAGCGAGAAGGAGCAGGGGGGGGGGGTGTACTCATGTTGTGCACGGCCGTAGTCATATGACCATAGACCCTCGCATCCCTACAATGCCGGGACGGAGCGCGTTGGGTTTTCACCAACCAGGCAGACATTGCTTGCACCAAGCGCGAAACGCCGTGGGGTATTGGGCGAGTCGCATGGAGGGTGAGCTGCATCCTGCTAAGAACCGCCTCTGAGGCGGACTTGCATATGGACGACAGCTTCAATGAGTTAATTTAATTTCTGGTGTGGCCACTTCCGGAGACAGCAATGGGTTTTACTATGTAACTGCCTCGCGGACGTGGACTTACTATCTCGGGCTATAGCTTACATAACAAACAATAAACGTATGGCTAGCAGAACCGATTCCCCCTTGTGCGGAGAGAAGACCAAGAGGTGTAGGTGCTGCGCACACCGAGAAGAAGAAAGTAGCCGCACATATGATTCTAGCTCAGTGACCCGCCAGGCTTTGGAGACCCTGACCAAGAGAGAAATATATACACAGAAAAACGTGTAAACTCGCGAACTGGTGTGATACCTAGGCGTCACGCAGCGAGTGGCGCTGTTTTACCAGCGTCGTTGCCACCGACGCCAAACCCGAACCTACAAATTTATCAATAATAATTATATAGGGGGGTGGAGGGTGGGGGGGGGGGGAAAGTCAAGAGTAATAAGTGATGGTATTTAGACGCGAACGGAGCCGGAGAGTAAATAATGGGGATGGACATAATACCTCTAACAAAGAGTCGACAAGAATGCTACGCGGGGTAGGACCCACCGCGCTCCATCTAGTTGCCGGCGCGGAAGGAGCGGAGCTTGGTAAGAGCTGGTGGGGGGGGGTGCTTACGAAAAATACCGGTGAGAACGACGAAAAAAAGCATCACGATCACGATCGGATGCACAGAAGTGCGAGAGAGAGAGAGAGGTAGAGATGGGGAGGGATAAGAGAGAGAGAGAGAGAAGAACGGAGGGACAGACTGAGATAAGCGATGGGAGGCAGACAACATGCACAGAGAAAGAAAACACATAAGTACGTTACCTGGCCTTGCCGTAGAGTGTCCTCGAATGACGTTGAGACCTTCGACCACTCTTTCTCGAGCCTCAGGGCCTCCTGGTGAAAGTCCGTACTCTACGGCAAGAGATGAAGCAGCAAGGGCGCGGCACAGGCAGAATAAAACACAGCCAGACAGGCAAGCGAACAGGCGGGGACAAACATGTAACGCGACACAAACACAACAGATAGTTAAAACGCCACGTACTCGTACATTCGTACATGGCACTGGCAGGACGTTTACTACACGTTTAGAAGCACGAGGAGCGCTGACGGAAAACTGGCACCTGTTCGACAAAGGGCGCCATGACACCGATGTTTTTGTAACAGGTACGTTTTGTATTATTTATGTTGAGCGCAAGGAAACTAGGGCACGGGAGTGGATGGAGGCACGTCTCGGGTATGTCCCTGGGTCAAGGTAGGCCCCAACCGTGCAATAGCCGCCAGCAATCGAGCACACGAGATCACATTCCTCGCACAAACAAGCGCGGGTTCCGATCGCCGGCACACCTGGTGTATCCTTTTTGGCGTCTTCACAAGCGTTGCTTGCGACCACCCGAACCACATCCTCCTCGTGCTGGTGCCGGTGGAGGTCGACATTAACGCTTTCATGTTTTAGCATAAAAATGTTTTTTGAAGGACAAGAGCAGGCGTTTTTTTTGTGTTCAACTCACCGCCGAGTTGTACAAGCGGCAGTTCTCCCACATGAGCTTGAGGTCGCGGTCGAAGTCGCCGAAGCTGGGGTACCCCCCGCCTTTAATCTGGAAAGTTAGGATAGGGTACGGGAAGGCGAACCAAAACAAAACGTCACGGTAGTCAGAGTTCTTAGCGCGGGAAAAACCGGGAAGGACAGGGGCCCACCGATTCCACAGGCGAAGGTGGATTCTCTTAATACTAACCTGTAGCGCAAGCGTGGTATGTACTCCCTTGGTGTAATCGAGCATGCCGGGCTAGGTCTATATATGTACAGGCACTCACGGTGGTAGGACTCGAAATGAAGTACGTTCTACAACAAATCTACAAGCTCTACCAATCAACCTACCGACCAACCAGCCTGCCAACCAACCAATCAATCAACGACCTACCACCTAAAGCGGAAAATGAAACCGAAAATGATTGACAATCAGCTTACCATTTATAGGTCCGCTTTTTTTCAAGGTTCGCTCGCACTTTTAGAGCCCCCCCCCCCCCCTTTACTCCATGGTCTTACCACTACGGCCGTGCACGACATGAGTACCCCTCCTCTCCACCCCCCTTTACTCTACAGCTTCAGGTGTAACATTTTGCCAAATAGCTGTTAAAAATGTCGCCCCACCTTTTTGAGGATGGTCCCGAGGTCCATGGGCACCTTGACCACCTTGTGGTAACCCAGCGCGATTGCCTCCGTCACCGCCTCCTTGAACCAGCTGTGGCTGTCCATCTTAGACACCGCTGACCACGCCGACTTCAGCGTCTGAGGATGTCAGCCGACCAGATGAAAGGGGGCAAGCGGCGGCGGCGGCAGCAGCAACAGTGGCGTTTTTGCAGGCGGGGGGGGGGGGTACTCATGTCGTGCACGGCCGTAGTCGTATGACCATAGACCCTCGCATTCCTACAATGCCGGGACGGAGCACGTTGGGTTTTCACCAACCAGGCAGACAGGGGGGGGGCACTCATTTGTTGCTTGGCTTAGTCGTTTGACCATTGACCACGCATCCCTTTCGAGATGGAGCACCGTTCCTACTCCTAATATGTAGAGACACCTCCAACAGTTGGGCGCTCATTACGTTGCAGAGGGGGGTGTGAGGTGTGAGGTTAGCAAGAAGGGAGGGGCAGAAACACGCGAGAGAGTCGAAGTCGGGGCAATCGGAGCCCAAAGACGGTTTTGGTTGTTTGTTTGACATGGTTGATATTGGTGGAGGTTGGTCGGTTGGCTGGAAGTCGGCTGATTGGTTGGTTGTTTGGAAGGTTGGTTGATTGATTTGTTAGTTTGGGCTGAGAAAAAGCGGCGTTGACCCAAAAGTGGGATAATAGTTGGGGAGGGGGACGGGAGGGGGTGGGGGGTAATCATGTGCACGGCCGTAGACGTATGACTATGGGGGGGTCAGAGAGGGTCTCCATAATATGGTCGAAATATTTCGACCCACATATTCGTAACAACAAAAAAAGTAAAAAGTTACTTGCTGAGCCGTGCCCAGTTAGAGTCAGAATGGACGGCAACTGCAAGTCTCGGAGGCCGCAAAAGCCGATCGCGGTCGCCCTCTGTCATCGGCAATGCTACCCGCGTCGCTCCCTACATAGCAGCCGCCACACACGCGCAAGAATGTCTACACCTACTGTACTTCGTATACCTGGTATATATTAACACCACCAGCAGCAGCAGCAGCAGCAGCAGCAGCAGCAGCAGCAGCAGCAGCAGCCGCCTACTGTGCTAACATCAGCAGCCACCTGTTAATACCACTGCCCTAACGCCAGTTGTAGCTGCATACTGCATAAACGCCAGCAGCAGCAGCAGCACCTGTATGCAACACCACCAGCAACAGCAGCCGCAGCCGCAGCCATCCTCCCATGCCCCGTACGAAACACGCCACACACCTTCCGGAGCTTGGTGCTCTCGTCCTCGGCCTTAGCTTTGTCCAAAGCCGCCCGCGTTGTCCCCTTTGCCACCTCTTGCTGACCCTCCACGATTCCTGTCGCCTCGCGGAACAGACTGCGGCGTAAAAACATAAATACATGACGCGGCACGGAGCAAGGAGGGGGGTTGATCGAGGGACCGAAGGCAATCACAGAGGTTAAACGGGAACCAAGGCAAATTATAAAAATAACTGCGTTAGATGTCCGATGTTATCACGGTAATATATTCCTGGCCTTCCTCGCGTGTAACAGCGTCACAAGAACTGTTTGTACCCCATGACTAGGGCTACGTAGGGCCGAGGAAACTGCTGCTGGTCGTCCCGCGCTTGGGACGCAAACATGATCGCGACAGAGGCAGAGGGAGCGAAGGGGACGCCGATAGCTTCCGTGCTACTCGTATGCGTGGGTAACAACGAGCCCATGAGCAAGACAGTCTTCCGGACTACAGTACGGGTATAGACAGGCAGCTACGAGCCCGAAATAAGACATAATTACGTAGCTTACGGGGTATGCACTAAATACCGGCAGGCTTACAGGTCTGCCACAACAGCAGCTGCGCGGCGAGTGCGGCTGCCGTAGCAGCGCGGCACGCGCGGCAGCAAACAAAATAAACCTCTACATCCGCACGTCCCTATACGGGCAGATACGAGCCCTACACAAGGCAGCTGTAGCTTCCGGGCTACGTACCACACATAGACCTCGTACAGACTTACAGCAGCTGCGCCGCAAGCGCAGCAGCTCGGCACGCTCGGCCGCAAGCAAAAACAAAAAAAAACACACTCACTCACCGCTGTACAAACCCGACCAGCGGCGTCTCCGAAGACGTGTTCCCTCACGACGCCCAAAACAAGACAGAGCTTCCGGGCTACGCACTACAGGAAAGCTTACACAAATTATGCGGTGCAACCAGAACCAATGAGCTTCCAACACGTAGATATTACGGTGTTTGAGAATTTGGCGAGAACCAATTAAGGTTTCTTGTGGTTTCTTATATAAACATGACCCCAACCCGTGAAACCTTCCTAAGAACCTTCTCGAGAACCTTCCTAAGAACCTTCCTAAGATTTTTTCTAAGAACCTTTCTAAGAGTTAACCCAACCAAAGAATAATTAGGTTATGGCCACATTTTGCCACGACCTCAAAAAGACCACAAGGTTTCGTGGGTTGGGGTCATTTCAGACAGGAAATAGCCCGCAAGAAACTCAACCGAGTTGGTTTCAACCACCAAATTCTTCGCAACCACCCTAATCTGCTAAAGCTTCGTTATCTGACACTGCGCGATAAGCACGGTGGTGTTTATAGCGCGGCAGCGAGAAAGAGACGGGGCGCTCGCTCTCACCGCTGCACGTCCCTAACCGCGGCGTCTCCGAAGAGGTCTTCCCTCACGGCGAGGTCCAGGCGCGACGCCAGCGCGCAGAGCCGGTCCACGGACTGGTCCGCGATGCTCCCGTAGGCGCGCTCCCTGGCGGTGACGAGGACGTCTGTGAGGAGGGTGGCCCACATCCCCGCCTTCGAAAGGGAAGACTCTTCCTTAAACTTGTCGGCGATATCGTCACACAGGTACCTGTTCGGGGGTAGAAAAAATGGGGCAAGCGAGCAAAGCAAGGGGGTAGTCGAAGTGTCGCTTGTGAATGTCGCGGGTGAGATGATACGATGGTTGGTGTTTCTCTAATAATACTAATATTATAGCGTCGGGTGGGTTTCGATGTGAGCAGTAGGGATGTGACGAGGGGGGGTGGGATTGGCGTGATGGGGGAAGAAGAAGATGGTGGTGGCTGACGTAAACCGGGGAGAAATATTGTCCTATATATGTTGTCGGCACCCATGTTATGTGAGCGAGAGAGGGCTTCGTATGTATCTGAGAGAGAACGAAAAAAAAACTGAGAAGACACGTGCTATATACGATGTAGACAGGTGCTACGATAGAGGTACTGTACCTTTTTTTCGCTGAAATGTTTTTTGAATGGCCTATTAAAGGCTCCTTAACCCAAAATTGTCGGAATTTTATTCGTGTGTTGCAACCATTTTTCATTTTATACTTAAGGCCATGGGCGTGTTCATCAGGTTACACTTTTATTTCCCTCCAAATTCTGTTTTTGACATACTGTTAGTATACAGCCCCCTCCTCAAGTGAAAGCCCTCAGAAAACTCCGTAACATGGTGCACTTTTACCTTGGTAGCACGCGTCTTGATATGTTACAGAGCTATATTGCTCCTCACGTTAGAAACGAGAAAAAAAATAAGGAGGCGGTATACCCCTTCTACTTTGGCATGCGTCAGAACGAGAGAGAGAGGACATCGCAAACCGAGAGACAGAGCGAGAGAGAACGGCAGGAGAGATATGCCAAGACCGTGCGGCTGTGGCTTTGGCTGTGGCTTCGGCTTTTTGCCTGCTTTGCTGTTTGCTGTGGGCGGTCTCACCCGATCAGAATCGGACGCCCCCCCGTACACTCCGCCAGAGCGTTGATTCGCTGCGGGCCCATGAGCTTCCGCCGCTTGATGGTGTCCAGGTGCTTGTAGAACCTCACCTGATTTTTTAGGGTGCACGTAACGCACGCGCGAACGGATGCAGCCGGACGACCACGCGCAATGGAAACATGAAGAAAGCAAAACACAAAAAAAGGGACGGTGTGAGGCAAACCAACGAACGGGTTTTGCAGCGGTGTGTATTCGGTGCTATAATGTGTGTGCGCGTGTTTTGCGCACTTCGATTTTTTCGGTTTTGTGTCGTGGAACGGTAAAAGCTTGGATAAGACGTGTTCGACAAGCCGGCGAGTCCAGTTGTAAAAAAGCCAGCTTCGAGCTGTGCACCGTTGAACGGTAACAGACACCTGGTACGTCAATATCATCGACAACAGGTACGTCAGCATCGAGGTCAACCCGCGGGTACCAGGAAAAAACGCGCTCTAGACTACCTGGTATGAACTATAATAGTGCTGGTTAGGAACAACAACGAACCCACGGTGTATATGTCTCTTATGTACAAATTTCTACGGGGTGACATATTGAATAGGACCTAAGGTACATACAAAAACCTGTATATTTCCATATTTTTACAACAATATTTGGTCCTCCCGTAATAGCTAATGTGAAAATATCATCATTACCATTATCAGCATTAGCATCACCACCATCGCCATCATCGTATCATCAGCACCATCATCATCACCACCACCATCATCATCACCATCATCGTCATCATCATCACCACCACCACCACCACCCCCATCATCATCACCATCATCATCATCATACAGGTCAAAACAACGGGAGGGAGGGGGCGATGGGGGGGCGGCACAGGACACAAAAAGCTGGACAGTGCTTACTCTGCATCGCCCCCGACCCGCTCACCTGCTGAGACGCGGCGATCATCTTCGGCGCGTACTCGCTGGAGATGTACTTCACCGCGTGGGGCGACGCTATCCTTACGAAGAGCTTTGCGTCTTTCTCCCAGGCCAGGCGCTTGATAGCAAGGGGTAGGCCTAGCTCCTCGAACTGGCTCGGCTCGTGCGTCTGTAGCTCGATTATTTTCTCAAGCACCTGTGGAGCGAAAAAACGGATTTTTTTCCAGAGCAAAGGCAGGGAGGGACGAGGGGAGGGGAGCGCGCGCGCCGCGGGGGGGGGTGTACACATGTCATGCATGGACGTAGCCGTATGACCATAGACCCTCGCATCCCTACAATGCCGGGACGGAGCACGTCGGGTTTTCACTGAACAGGCAGGCATTGCTTGCGCCAAGCGCAAAGCGCCGTGGGGTGTTGGGGTGAGTCGCATGAAGGGTGGGCTGCATCCTACCCAGAACCGCTTGTGAGGCGGACTTTCTTGCGTTGGGTGACAGCGTCGGATTAATTGATTTGTTTTCTGGTGTGGCCACGACCAGGCAGACATTGGTTGGGGGGGGGGGGAGGTCGTTCCATAATGTTGACGCGATTTGTATCGGTACTGTAGAAAGCCAATGCACGTACGGGCGAGGACCAGGCGGTGCGAAGCAAACGCGTTTATTTCCGTGCTGTGTCAAAAGCTTCGAGGGACGTCGGAGGTTTTCTCCCGCACTCAGCTCCCAGAAAACACAAAGGGCGACTTATTTGTTTGACGGAATAAGACACGCGCGCGAAGGTATGATACATACCGATTATCCGGGCGCGGTTCGCCAGTTACAGCGAAAAGTTTTTTTCGCGTCCTCGGGGCTGCTGCTGTTTTTACTACGACTTTTTCTGGAATACAAACAGCCGGTTGCTACAACATCTCCTTTTCGTGGGGCCTCAAAGGTCTTTAGCGCCGCACCCACGTTTGCCGGGACAAAGTTATTGGAATTAGTGTGGGAATTAGTGTGGGATATAGCAGAAAAAAACAGAAAATTGAGAACTAATCACTGAAATGGGTCGAAAACAAGGAGCGTTGTGCCAGGTCTGAGCTATCCGGTGACGATCGCGCCGCCCCCCCCCCCCCCCCCCCCCCCCCCCCCCCCCCCCCCCCCCGGAAAAATAAGTACCCCCCCCCCCCCCGCCCTCCCCACCTTGTCTGGAACGGCTGACATGCTGGTGATGATCTTCAGTGGCACGCTCTTCAGTTCCGGCTGCGTCGCGTACCTGCGGCGGGTAGGGTTGCCAGAGTTAGGCTCTCAACCCTCTGTTCAACTTAGCCTACCGGTACGTAGCCAAATCAATTAACCTATACGTAGCCATAGCAATCGATATCGAACTAGCGAAGGAAACAAAATAATAAATAATAAATAAATAAATAAATAAACTCACAAGTTAACTAGACAATAAAAAAACACGAAAAACTCAACAAAAGTCAAAGCAATCAAAAGCGCACCAAAAGCACACCAAATAAAACCAAAATCAAAACTTAACGCAGCCAAAAAAGCAACCGACCTCGTAGTCAAAGCGACCAACCTGACCAGAGCAACACCCTATTACCAAAAGCACCGAAGCAACGAACCACGGCGACCGACGAGGCGCCGCCTCTGCTCGTCTCGCGCCGGCGACGCCACGTTGGTTCACTGGCTCCCTCACCGAAAGGAATCGTTGAGAAGCAGCAGCATGCGGTCCTCGGTGAGGTGGGGGATCTGGTCTAGCAAGGCCCTTAGGGCGTTCTCGAGCAGCTGCTTGTACACGGAAGCGCGACTGACCTGTTGCATTCGCGATGGTGTATCACACGATAGGGGGCGGGGGGTACAGTGAGTTGTTGTCGTTGTCTTCACGTCAAGTCGTTCTTTCTTATTCCTACCCAACGAAAGCAGTCAGTACACCTATTTAGTAGTGTCCGTCCTGATTCTTTATCCTAGAGAGACACGCACAGATTATGTGGTCGCAAGACTGCCGTAGACACATGGAAAACCAAAATAATAGTATGCATGTATGTATAAATAGGGGTTTGCATATCATGATGTTAGCATGTTTTACTGCAGCTCGAACGCCGGAACAAGCAATGTTACTACGGGAGAGCGGCTGAAAACTCTTACCTAATGCCAGCAGCTACTGTTAGGGGTGGGAATGGGTTTGTTTTAGACGTACATAGAATTCGACAAAAAATGTCAGCTGAGAATAAAATTAGCTAAGAAATAAACTAATGCGCGATAGAGAAACTCCTACCCCGTCGCTCAAAAAACAACTTGTATCCATAGGGCAGCATCCTAAACAAAAAAGCCCTGCCACCCGTTTAAAACAAACAAGTCAGCGGCTGCCTTTGCGTCTTGACGAAAAGCGTGCTGCTGACAACACCGGCCCGAGAGCGCAGAGCAGCAGCGTCCGCGATACACAGGGACTCGCGAGCATGGGCGAATCACATGTTTTTGGCGGGCCCTTGGGATCGGCGGCCGGCAGCACGACAATGCTGCCCCCTCTGTGTGATATTCGTAGGGATCGAGACGAAGGCTTGGACCCTGCTTGGCTGCTGCTGGGCAAGTGTGAAAAACAACAAGATACCCGCAGCCATCGACATCGGCTGCGTGTTGCTATGCCGCACCTCGCCGACACTGCGAGGTCGACAGCGCTGCCTGCACCTCCGTGTCAACGAGCCCCACCTCTATAGCTCACGTGCAAGTTGTTGCTGTGCGTACAACTGGGCTTGAGCCTTGTAGCCAAGGGTGTTTTTCACTCGTGCATCGAGGTGCTGCATAGCTGTACTCGTCCTCGTACCTACTACTCTGTCCGGAAATGTAAGGATAATTTTATGTTCATATGAAGCTTTAAAGTCCTTATATTTCCGGACAGAGTGGTGTCGTATCATAGAGATTTTTACTCGAACATTTTCACACGTGAGACTGCTGTACGTAGTGATGACATTTGCATCTGAAATCTAGAGGCAACTCGCTTTCCCGCTGCATCAAGGCCCGATCGCAGATAACCTCCGCTGCCGCGATGGCGCCGGGCCATGCTCGTGTCTGGCATGTCTGGCACGGTTTGCCCGATACGACGGAGACAAGTCATTTTGGTTTGACTTCGACGACCTTCGTCTTTTTCCCTTTTCCTCCCGGTAGTTTCTCTTCTTTTGAATTTCCGCCAATAATTGACTCAAGACGGCTAGCGTTTGTGTTTGTTCCCTCGCCGGCTACTTGACGAATTCAAGCGTGGATTGCTTTGCCGTGTGCGCAAACTCTGATGTAACCACCCCGTGAGCCCGTGCGGTCAACATCTAGAGAGGCGCCCTCCGTGTTCTTCTCGAACCTTACATATATACGAAGTACATGAGATGCGATTTTTGCGATACATGCAAAAATAAGAAGCAAGAAGCGCTGAAAACGGTTGAGTTTTGGCCGAGAAAATAAGAAACCATGATTTAAGAAATTGCAGGTGATGGGAGGGAGCACACGAAACAAGACTTTGAGTCTGCACGCAAAAAAATAGAAGTTTAAGCTTCTTCAACGCCGGGCCCCCACTGTTGTACCGGTATGGTGATGCTATGTGGCCAAGGGCGTAAAAAAAAGAGAGAAAATGACACCACACTCGTAGGAAGGTCAGAATGAAAAAGGGCAGCGGCCAAAAAAAGGTATACCTGGTCCGTTTGCGGCCAAAAACAGGTACATACTTAAACGCAAGTAAAAAACGCACTCTACGTGCCCTGCCATTGGTCAAAAACTCGTTGTACCTGTTTTTGCCTCTTTAAAGCCCAGGTATACCTGATTTTGTCTACTCTGCTTGACTTTCACCTTTTTTTTTGTCGTTTTTAAGCCCTTCATAGTTCCACCCTATGCCCCCTATACAAATGCCGACGTACGCGGAGACCCCCTCCTCCCTTCGCACCTCTCACCACACGCCACTCGACCGACACACATATCTGCCTGCACACCTCCCCCGAAGTAGTACGAGATAGAAGGCCCCCCTTCGGGATTGTGGTTGACTTGGAATTCCAGGGGTGTCGCAAGCTAAGGATAATACAGCAGCAGCAGCAGCAGCAGCAGGCGTCCGTTCATCGTAATATTATTAGCAGCTACTCGTATACGTACGAACCGGGCGAGCACGAAGAACATGAAAAAAATCTCGTACTACTTGCGTTGCAACAAACGGCAGGTTCGTGGGGTGCGTTTTATACGTGATTTTAGTATGTACCTGTTTTTGGCCCCGAACGGACCGGGTGTACCTGTTTTTGGCCGCTGCCATGAAAAACAAACCGGATCGCTGTGATCACAGGACGAAATGAGCGAAAACCATTTTTTTTTCGTTTTTTGTTCCCTTTTTTTTACTTGGTTTTAGAGACCCCCCCTATTTTTTTTTCGCTGATCGGGTTAGGGGGGGGGGGGGGGGGGTGTACTCATGTTGTGCACGGCCGTAGTCATATGACCATAGACCCTCGCATCCCTACAATGCCGGGACGGAGCGCGTTGGGTTTTCACCAACCAGGCAGACATTGCTTGCACCAAGCGCGAAGCGCCTTGAGGTATTGGGCGAGTCGCATGGAGGGTGAGCTGCATCCTGCTAAGAACCGCCTCTGAGGTGGACTTGCATATGGACGACAGCTTCAATGAGTTAATTTAATTTCTGGTGTGGCCACTTCCTGAGACAGCAATGGGTTTTACAATGTAACTGCCTCGCGGACGCCTTACCATATTAACACTACGTGAAACGACCATTCCCCTTGTGCGGAGCAAAGGTTCTCCACCCCGCACAAATGATCTACTCGACCGCCAGCTTTCGTGACCGCCAAAAAAAATAACAAAAAAAAACGGCACCCTGGTTGTCTAGCTCACGCAGCGAGTGGCGTGTTTTACAGCGTCGTTGCCAACCGACGCCAACCCAACCTAAAAATATATCATATATTTATATAGGGGGGTATGGGGGGGGGTAATTAAAAAACAACTTGACTTATTGTTTCCTGGGATCACAACGGTCCGGTTCTTCCCTCCAATATAGGGGGGGGGGGGTAGTGGGGTGTCTGGGATTCAGATCCGCCCATACCCTTGATGTGGCCGAGGATGTGCATCAGTTTTCGGCTGCAATTCCTTGTCTCGGCTTCTGGCTTCTGCGCGTGTGTTGAACTTCGAAATCGAGTTGTTGGAATTTGTGTTACAGCAGGTTTTTGTTGGCGCCTTTTACCTGGCTGCTTTACTGTTGTTGCTGTGATGTTAGCCGCGAACTCTACGAGTACGTATCGCCTGTCGATCATACACATCACACTTTGGACAGATTGACAAGACATATCCAAACGTTATACTACTCTGTCCGGGTATGTAAGGATCCTTTGGTTATTAAGTAGTCAGATAATGGCACTTATAATCCCGGACAGAGTGGGTACCGGCAGGGCGGCATATACTGCAGATCACGTGCCCAAAGAGCTTTCACGCGCGCATAAGGGTCGAGAAACAGCAAATATGAGTATATAGGCACACCACGGCGTATTGACCCGTTGCTATCTGACCTAAAGTCCAAGGCCCCACATAGTGGTGACAAGTGCAACGACTCCTTCCCTGCCCCCTCTCTCCAAGCCTCAATCAACCCGTAGGCCTCCCTACTGCTCACCCCCAAGACATCCAGGAACCCGAGGGCAAGCTTGACAGAAGGCAGCCCTAGCCCAGCCCTCTCTTCCCACGACGTCACGCGGTCCTTCCACCTCTTTCCCCTGCTGGAGTCCTGCACGTGGGACTCAAGGGCCCTCATGCCCGCCAAGGCCACGAGGTAGTTCGTTCCTTCTCCGTGCCCAGCGGAGGCAGCAGCGCTTGTAGCGGAGGTTGTCGCAGGCAAACTCTCACGAGAAGGCGCGGAACCGGCCTGGAATGTATCATCGTCAGCATGGTGACGAGCATTAGTACTTCTGCTGCCGGATGATCTCCCGGACGATGACGCTGACGATGCACCACGCTTCATGGCAGTTCAACTCGCACCAATGCGGTAACCGTCTGCCCTCTGCTGCTACGCTCCTCCTCGATCAAAGCACTGCGTTCAGCATTCAGCATTCGCTTCCAAATATGCGGTGGAATTTAGGAGTTCCATTCATTTCGAGGCGTTTCTGTTAGGGGCCGTCGGCGGGCCTGGCTGCCGACGCCGACACCTCTCGCGTTGCGTCTTGCTCTGTACGTTCGGGAAGAGCAGCGGTGTCGCAGGAAAGCACTCCGTCGAGCGATCGACATCTCACTGCCGTCAGTCTCTACCTTCGACCGAACCAGAGGTGAGAAAAGAACAAAAGGATTCCGACTGATGTGGTATTTTTTTTAAGGGTGTGGTGGTACCGAGCTCACGCCACCCACGCTCTGCACGGTGCGGTGCTGGATGAGATGGCGTGCTGATGTCGAACGAAGGCTGTGCCGTAGGCTGTGACTGTTATGCCTGGTGTGCAATCCCATCATCTACGTAACGTGCTTCCTGCTGGCAGCGGCGGAGCTCGATTGGCAGCAAGCCTGAAAGGTGCTTTGTTCCCTTATTCATTGGTTTATAACACAGCATTCAGCGAATACCTCTTCGCTAGGGAGGCATCTCGTGGAGTCGACCGAGCTCATCGAGAATCGAGACAGAGCACTCGTTTTGCAAAGCTAAAGCTGCTCCTGTACCATCGAATTCCGTGGTTCTGTGGGCTTACGTGGGTTTGATAAGCTCCATGCGCTCTCTCTTGTGGATCACGGGGTCCCCTGTCCTACTAGTGCAATGGTTTGGCCGTGGTTTGAAATTATCCGAAAATTATCAAATACCAGATGGTCGTCAAATGTGGACGATTGTACTACTTTCCCAAGTCGTCTAGACTAATACACCTGTCGCCTCGCACTCGTCTTATGTACCCGGCACCAGTAGAAGCAGGCTGTATACTCTTAGACTAGAGAGCTATGGTACGAGTACGTCGTACAGCGGCAGCATTTGTGTCTATCACACCGGGAGTCGCGGCAAGGCGGTGCCCTACAGACGTGACGACCCAAAGGACAATCTGCAACCTGCTGTAAATAACAAGCGCCACACCAGCAGCTTCCCCGTCCTTGAACACCAGTGCGCGCAGGCAGGTAGGCCGGCGACGCACCCGTGCATGACTCCTTTTATGTATGATACATCCTCCGGACTATCACTACGGATTCGCCCGTGATTAATTGTAAAGCTATGATAAGCACTCAGGGGACGTACGTAGCAAAGGTAGAGCCTAACGAGGGTGCAGATTGCATTGGACGAATTACGCAAAAGCAAGACGTAACAATTGCGTCAAGGGTTGGAAAATTCCCTCGACACAATCCGCCGAAGAAGTCCCGAGGTTCAGACCCATCGCTACGTACACCACACAGAGCGTACGGCACAGAGTACCCGACAGCACAACGTGCTTCGACAGCACACACGGACCGAAGCTCCCTCAGTAGAGTGTGGCGTGCACTGCCACAAGCTGGGGATAGGCTTGGACAATGTCTAGGGGGTTAAACTCCCTCACCAACTGACCGGGCAGATAGCGAGACCGCGTGCGTGAACGTCTTTTGTGCATAAGCGTGAGGGCAGGCATCTACCTACTGTAGGGCTCTCCGGTCCCCAAAATAAAGCACATAGAGTGCCCGACAGCGCAACACGCGGCAGCAGCAGCAGCAGTAGGCAGCAGAAAGGCAAAAACGATCACGGTCAAGAGTCAAGAGTTCGTATTATATTATAGCGTAGCTTTTCTTCTACCCTGGTACTTGCCTGGTACTCGTACCTGGTACTGTACGAGGTCGGTTTCTGTTCATCCCTTGGGCCGAATTGCCGACCTCTCGAAGCTCATCGGAGTGCACTGTACCTGGTACTCCCTTTCGTTCACGCCCCCCCACTCAACACGAAGCTACGAGTGCTGTACTTTCAGCAATACTGATGTTGCCTTTTTGTTTGTACAATTTCAAGTGCACCCACCTTTTGGTGCCAATTACTTGGAACTAGAGTGGGATACGCTTTTCAGTGGTAAGAAGGGCTCGTATAGTAGGGGGTATACCCCCCCTTTTTACGGCACTACTGGTATTTACAGCTATCATAATACCGTAGCAGGACCATTGACTCGTTTGGGACCCATGTTCAATGGCCAAAGCACTTGAGCAGCGCGGCGGTCTTACCAACACTCTATAGACTCTAGGGTGGGCGATCTCCAGTACCGGTATATACGACTCTGTACCGAAATATAAGCATCGTTTGCGCATCAATATTCAATCCAAACGGTGCTTATATTTGGGGACATAGTGGTATCACCCGGGGGTGATAAGATAACACACCCCCCTCTGTTAACAAGACGAATGCGCTATTTTTAAGCTGGTTGTCTCGACAACGGGGAGAGAGGGAGGGAGGGAGGGACGGTGTAAAACGGCGAGCGACGCGTGTATGAAAATATCTCGACCAGCTATTTCCAAAGCCGTCCTTTTCGTGGTGTGTGCCCCTCTAAGCCATGGCCCCTCTGAGGCATGTTTTGGAGAACAGACGGCTCTGAAAACCATCTCGGGGGGTGTGTTACCAGATCCTGCACAGCATATCATGAAGGCAGGCTAGGATCCAGATGGTCTAGATCATGATCTATCTGTAGATGATCTAGATCATGATTTATCCGAAGTATGAAACCCTTTCGCCACTGCAACAATCATCGTGCTCTACTGTAATTCCAAGTGTTTCGGTCGTCCCCGAATGGTGCGGTTCTAAAACGGTTACACAGTTCTAAAACGGTTACACAGCAGAGCAGCAGTATTACGAGAGACCAAACTAAATAGGATCTACAGTTCACACTAAAACCTATAGGTTTCCCTATTTTTACCACTATTTGATCCTATTTGCTATGGTCCCCCGCAATAGTAAAAACCCCTTTAATACTGCACTGCTACATACACATACAGAAACACATATAATACAGCGTTATAATTCCCGAGTAATTTTGTACAGGAAACGGGGCTGCAATTTTGCCAAAGCTTTCTTACGTGCTGTGCATTTGATCGACGGCAGGGCCGCCAATTCGTTTTCTTGACCTTCTCTGTTTCGTGCTCCTTCCTTCCTTCCCGCGCGACACAGGCAAATATGTCGGACTATGGAGATGACGGTTACGGCGGAGGGGGCGGCGGCGGTGGAGGAGGAGGAGGCGGAGGAGGAGGGAAATGGACGTGAGTTTTTGTTTTCTCTTTCGGCGAGTGCCACCGCGTAAGACTCTCGCTGTGGGTAACCGAGCTACTACTGCTATGTACGTACTATTAATAGATTTGGTGGTCACGAGCTGTGTTTTCGCTTTGGCAGGCCGCTTCCGTAACGCACGTAGTAGCTATATATAATACCACTATTAACTAGGAGATGGAAGTCGAGGGCTGGATTTTAGGATCTTTGCAGCTTAGAAAGGGTTTCGACCTGCCTCGCGTATTGGTTGACGTCATTTGTGTATTATTTGTGGCAGCAGCATCTCAGCCGTGACGCCGATGCTACTATTAATACTTGCTGTACTATACCAGTACGAGGCGTCTTTTTTTGTTCACCCTTTGCGCATGCGCTCAAGCAGCGCTTTGTCTGTCTGCACCACCGAGCACCCGTCCCACTAACAGTAATCAGTGTGAAATAGGGCTGTGAGTGGGCAGTGACTAGGTATTTACAGTCATTAGTAGCAGCTACAGTACGTATACACAGGTACTTCAGTTGTTCACTTCCATAGTTGCCGGCGGTATTTTGCAGCAATCTGCTTCTTTGTATTCATCTCTGACTCTGACTCGGCGTGTTTTGTGGCTCCATTTGTGTACGTTTTTTTTCAAGGAATCGGCATGTTGACTTATTTCGCCATTCAACTAATAAACTAGCCGTGAAGGCGGGCCTTTGTGTACCGCTGTAGTTAGTGAAGTCCCGCCAAGGCATATGCCTAAGCTCACAGCCCTAATTGTCAGGCCCCGTTGCCTGTGTGACGTTTGCCGAGGCCCGAGACACTTCCCCTCCGACGTTTTGAGCAGGTGGAAACCATATTTTCGGTGCGATGGTTGCAAGCGTGTTTTTTTTTTTTTTTGCGATTTTTGCGAGGAGGCGTGTTTCGGGGCATCGTCCTGCTTCTTCCAGTATCTAGCACGCCACGCTCTTGCTCTGTGGCTCCCCAAGAGCATCTCGGCTCACGAGGCGATGGGAACGCAAGCGTTTTTTTTTTTTTTGCGGTTGCGGTTATGAGGAGTGCTACTGAAGGGTCGCGCCTTATTATTTCTGAGAGTTGGTCACTTGAGGACCTGTATACTACTATTAGTATACCTCGCCCCATAAAACTGGTTTCCAGAGGAACGAACGAACAATCCCGTGGCCTGTAGTCTATTATACTGGTATATGGTGTATGGTAAAGTATAATCACGAATGTATTACGGTAAAACACTTCGATTGTACTACAACGACATTTAGGGCGTTTGCGAAGAATTTGGTTGAAACCAATTTGGTTGGATTTCTTGTTGGATTTCTTGTGGGCTGTTTCTTACGTAGAAATGACCCGCAACCCACGGAAAAAATTGGATTTCCCTACGTAAAGTTGTGGAAAAAAAGTGGCCAAAATGCCGCTTTTAGCCTATTTTCTTGGGTTGGGCTATTAACTCTCAGGAAGGTTCTCAGGAAGGTTCCATGGATTGGAGTCATTTTTATTTAGGAGGTAGACCGTAAGAAACCCAAACATAATCGGTTCCAAACAAATTATTCGCAAACACCGTATTGGGCAGGGATGTGTAACACCGGTATACCAGGTATACCAGGTTCTCAGCGGTTCTCACGAGCACAAGCGGTTTGCATTTTGTTTTCACAGTTTCGATATTTTTGTGCTGGCCCCTGGTGGAAAACGCCTACATATATTAGTCGAAACCCTATGCTTTCGCAAAAAATAATCGCCAGCGGTTTTATGCGAGCGGTTTTCTCATTTGGCGGGGTTTTACGGTATCTACCGGTACGTTCTCACTCGAATTGGGTAGATCCTCTCTCGAGAGTTGAGTTTTTTGCAAAAAAAATGTGCTCTCCCCCTATCAAAGTACGCCTCTTGTCGTTGCGGTTCTTATCAGAAGATGCAGGTCACCCTTCATGCGACTCGCCGAACACCTCACGGCGCTCGGCGCTTGGTGCAAGCAAATGTCTTGCCTGGTCGGTGAAAACCCGACGTGCTCCGCCCCCCGGCATTGTAGGGATGCGAGGGTCTATAGTCGTACATACGACAACGGCCATGCATGACATGCGGCTAACGAGTACACCGCCCTCATCTTCTTCGAGCGGTCGACCTAAAATACAGTCTTATGGTCATGACATGCGGCTAATGAGTACACGCCCTCCCATCTTCTTCGAGCGGTCGACCTAAAATACAGTATTATGGTCATATATACGTACACGACTACGGCCATGCATGACATGCGGCTAATGAGAACACCGCCCTCATCTTCTTCGAGCGGTCGACCTAAAATACAGTCTTATGGTCATATGTACGACTACTACGGCCGTGCATGACATGCGGCTAATGATAACACCGCCCTCATCTTCTTCCAGCGGTCGACCTAAAATACGCCCATATCGGGCTCCCCCTCCCCGTCACCCCGCGCTCCCAGGGCGTCCACCCCAGCAAACAGGGAGGAAACCCAGTCGCTGGACTTCCTCCTGCCGGAGACGGTGAAGGACTTCGTGTTCGACTTGCACGACTCCATGCGAAGGGCCAAGAGGGTCCACGAGCTGGAGCCGCTGTACAACTCGGAGTTCAAGAAGTTGACGGATGCTTACTTCAAGGGGAGCACCTGGCCGGAGGCGGAGGTTATCCAGAACCAGTGCAGCAACGACGAGCTGTTCCTCTGCTTCTACCGAGAGCTCCGCAACAGGCACCTCTTCGCCACCACCAATGTGAGGGTTTCGACATGCGATGCGTTGCGGTATGGGAGAAGGGTGGATGGATAGAGGGGGGGGGGGGGGGCCGACCTTTTCTTTTTAAACCATAAGTTGTGTTAAAGGAAAGGGGTATTTAAATGTTTATCCGACAATGTGCAAAAAATGCCGGGGGCGGGGGGGGGGGTGTACCGTGTCATGTATGGCCGTAGTCGTATGTATGACCATAGACCTTCAGACCTATAAATATATCATATATTTATATGACGGGGGGGGGGGGTGACAACACTATTACTATTTATAAATGTGTTGGTAAGATATTTGTTAGTAACAGCATGGATGACACCAAATCTTAAGACATTGAACTACTGCTGTACATCAGACCGTCCCTTTCGGGACTTGATTATAGTATAGCGATTCTTAACAACTTGATTATAGTATACCGTCTTTATCAACTTGATTATATTATAGCGACCTTGACAACTTGGTTATAGTATAGCGACCTTAACAACAATAATTTACCAAGTACAGGAAAAGAGTGCAGCAGCACAAGCATTGTCATGTTTTTCGCGCCTGTTTCTTCATCTGCGTGTGCGTTGCACTTCGGACGCATCCATCCCCTATCCCCTACCCCCGCATCCAGGGCTGCTTCGTGTGACCGAGAGGCTGAAACCGTCATTTCGTTTTCACGTGTTTCCCCCTGGGGTCTCTAATTTGCTGTTTTGGACATGATAGTGTTGTCCGATAGACTTTGCCACTACTTAGAATCAATTTATAACTGTCGGATGGAATTCTCCCTCGAAAATTGAAGGAAATCGTCGGATCGGCTTTCCTCCGGTAGAAAATTTCCCAGCATTTTATCCGCCAGGTATATATACAGGATGTACATCCTGCATGAGGACACATAAAACCCGTAAGTACGCACGATCGAAGTATCACACTCAGCTTGCTAAGATGAGTTTCGACTAGATCCTCGATCTCACAGCTGTTGTTTTTTTAATTTTATAAATATAAACTTGGTACCTGGTACCCGGCCCCCGTTTCGTACATTCTCCAAAGCCTACGATACAACGCCATTTTTTTTAATTAATTCATACTATTTCAAGTCATTAATTAGTTTTCACCTTCGAAGGACACGATATCTCATACCTGGTATATATTTACGATACTATTGTCAAGTATACTCGAAGTCCCAAGAGGTTTATTAATCACAAAAAACGCCTCGGCCGTTTGACAGGCCCAGAGGGCAGACTACTTGGCGTCGTGGGAGAACTACTGCCGCCTTTTCGACGCGCTGCTGGACTGCAGCGACACCAACTTCGTCATCACCGAGGGCTGGGCGTTCGACCTTGTGCACGAGTTCGTGTACCAGTTCCAGTCGTTCTGCCAGATGAGAGGGCAGGTACGACATGTGTAGTGTACTGTCTATGCTACGAGTATGAATACTGGACTGTGCTCTAGTCTAGTCTACTCTACTTTACGAGTAGTCTACTTTAGTCTACTTTGGTCCACTTCAGTACCACTCTGTCCCGAAATATAAGTATATTGTAATACTAATATTGAATGAAAAGGGTGCTTATATTTACGAACAGAGTGGTATACTTTAGTATACTTTGGTCTACTTTTGTCTACTTTCGTCTACTTTCGTCTACTTTCGTCTACTTTAGTACACTTTCGTCTACTTTAGTCTACTTTCGTCTACTTTCGTCTACTTTCGTCTACTTTCGTCTACTTTAGTATACTTTAGTACACTTTCGTCTACTTTCGTCTACTCTAGTATACTTTAGTATACTCTAGTATACTCTACTCTACTTTTGTACTGCGGTACTTTTCTGTGCTCTTCCATGCTCAGCTCTACTCCTCTTTCCTCTGGTGCGGTCTGTACTGCACTGTTCTGTATTGTATTGTTTTGTATTGTGCTGTATTTTTCCGACCCACCTCAACGGCACTGATGCGATCAACCTCAACGGCTTTTTATCCGATCCACGTCAACGGCATTGATTCGACGCACTTCAACGGCGTTACTTTGATTCACCTCAACGGCATTAATGTTGATCCACCTCAACGGCACTGGTACAACGCTCCTCATCGTCTTTTGATCCTATGCACCGCCTTCCTGTTTTCTTTCCTCCTGTTTTTGTTGTGTTTTGGTTATTTGTGACAGCGCCGGAGTGACTCGGACGAGCCGGAGGACGCGTGGGCTGTGCAGAATGTGATCGGCTACCTGCACGGCCTCATCAAGGTTTCCAACATCGTCCCTTTCCTCGATGTGAGTGTCAAGTATTTGCTTGGATTGGATTAGATCGACTTGACAATCGGCTTGGCAATTGCCTCGCCTTTTTTGCCTTGCCTTGAATTGCCTTGAATTGCCTTGAATTGCCTTACCTTAGCTTTGCCTCTGCCTTTGCTCTGCCTTGCCTTGCCACCGTCGGAACTGTCGAGACTGTTTCCTCTTCTCCCCTGCTCTTGATACTTATTTTTCTGAACCGCGTCATCTACGTTCTTCCACGAACAAACCGCAATGGTACATGTTACACACGTTTGCTTGACGGCACCAGGCGAAGCAGAGGCCGTCGGCGAACGTAGCGGTGCCCGCCGCCCCCTCCCAGCTCCACCAGATGTGCGGCTACTTCGCCATCGTCGGCATGTCGCGACTGCAGTGCCTGCTCGGGGACTACTACGAGTGTGAGTGCATATGCGGATGCCGCGTCCCCCCCCTCTCCCCCCGGGTAATACCGCTTCTTTACGGTTATGTGTACTTAACGCTCAAGCTCTCGGGGGCGGTGGCCTTTCGGAAGCGCGACCGCCGCTGATGTGCTCGTGTATTTTGCGCTATGGTAGTTCGGCCACGTCTATGCCAGGTACCTACAGTAGTATGTCCTATTTTTGTCGAGAATACTATCGCCAGAGGGTACATCCTGTATATATACCCCTTCCCCTCCCCACTTGCAAGCTCCCACCCCCTGCCCCCTTTCCCTACCCTCTATTTAGTGTAAAACTCCCCCATACCTTTCCCCTTCCTCTCACTTATAGAATTCCCCACCCGCTCCCGCTTCGGCTTCCCACCCACTTCCCCCCCCCCCTCCCCCTCCACCTCCCTACCCCCACTCCCTCCCAATTTTACGTGTCAACCCCGCTCTCCCCCTGTTGTGCCCCCCCCTCCCCTCCGCCACCCTCGAAACGATAGCTATCTAGACCTTGGCCCAACGTTTGACACAGTTGGTGAAATGTAGTTGACTTTTATCCCTACCTCTGTAAACCCTATGGCCGTAACTGCTTGGCGAATCTCTCGGGTGAGGGGTTAGTGCGGACGGACTAAACCAACCATTTTATCGAAGAAGTATTGAGGAGTTGGTGCGAACTTCTATCAACCCTTTTATCGATGCTATAACCCTAACTCCATACCCGACCGCCTGGGAAGGTTCTTTGAGGAAATTTCTCGGAATGAAGATGTAATGAGGAGTTAGTGCGGACGAACAATATCAACCATTTTGTCGAAAAAGTGATGAGGAGTTAGTGCAGACGGACTACTGTCAACCATTTTGTCGAAGAAATAACGAGAAGTTAGTGTGGACTTCTATCAACCATTTGTCGATGCTATGACCCTAACTCCATACGTAACCCTATATCCCCGACCACCTGGGGAGGTTCTCCGGAGGAACTGTCTTCGCAATGAAGATGTAATGGGGAGTTAGTGCGGACGACGTACTATCAACCATTTTGTCGAAGAATCAATGAAGAGTTAGTGCGGACTGCTGTCAACCTTTTTGTCGAAGAAATAACGATAAGTTAGTGTGGAAATCTATCAACCATTTTATCGATGTTGTAACTCTAACTCTATGCGTAACCTTATATCCCTGACCGGTTCCTGGAATATTTTTTTCGGGATGAAGAAGTAATGAGGAGTTAGTGCGGACTACTATTAATAATACTGTCAACCATTTTTTCGAATAAGTGATGAGGAGTTAGTGCGGACTACTATTAATAATACTGTCAACCATTTTTTCGAATAAGTGATGAGGAGTTAGTGCGGACGGACTACTGTCAACCATTTTGTCGAAGAAGTCATGATGAATTAATGTGGCCTATATCAACCATGGTGTCGAAGAAGTAATGATGAATTAGTGCGGGCTTATATCAACCATGTTGTCGAAGAAGTAATGATGAATTAGTGCGGGCTTATATCAACCATGTTGTCGAAGAAGTATTGATGAATTAGTGCGGACTTATACCAACCATTTTGTCGAAGAAGTAATGATGAATTAGTGCGGACTATATTAACCATTTTGCCGACGCTGGGCGTAATCGTCAAACAATACTGCTCGAACCCCTTGCAAAAACGCCTTACCGCTCCCGCCACCCCCGCCCCACCCCTAACCGCCCTCGGCGCAGGCATCAAGGTGCTCGAGGCGATCGACATCACCGACAAGGACGCTCTGTTCGCCTCCAACATGCTGGCCTTCGTCACCGTCCACCAGCACGCGGGGCTAGCGTTCCTCATGCTCAAGCGCTACAAAGATGCCGCGCGCATTCTCAACGAGGTGGGATGGGGGGAAAGGGGTTAACTCAGAGAGGGGGGGCGGGGGGAGGCGGGATCTGTCAACATCACAAGCACCCCTTTCTTTTTTTTTTGTATGCACTCCCTTCATGCAGAAGTGGGGCCATATACAAGGCCGTTTCAATAAGGTGGTCACTCGTTTTAGGGCGTTCGAAATCGGTTGGCAGGACGGTAACTCCGAAGACAACAGCCTATTTCGAATATATAGGGCGGCCTCTCGATATAGGGTGGCCGAAATTCCTTTGCACTACATACCGCCTTATATAGGCCCCCCACTCCTTCATAGTTTTTTTTTGTCTGAATGTGTCTTAACCCCGAGATTAGGTGGCCTCTCGATATAGGGCGGCCGAAATTCCCTTGCACTACAACGGCCTTATATAGGCCCCCCACTCCTGCATAGTTTTTTCGTTTTTGTCTGAATGTGTCTGAACCCATTTTTAAGGGATAGCGACCGAAAACAATTATAACTTTGGTGTTTTCAACCGTCCACGAGCAGGGTGAGCCCCCAGCAGTACGGGCAGGAGGATCATTGCAACCATTGTGACTCGGACAGCAACCATTGTATCATTATCATCCCCCAATCACGCAGTGGCCGTTACTACCTACTGCTGAAACCGTCACTTTTCCCATATACTACAATCAAGTTAATCAAGTCCCTCCAAAAGGGTTCATTTGTGTGTGCTTGTTTCTGAGTGTGTCTTTTTAACGCGTTTTTGAACGTGTCTGATTTGTTTGCAGGCGTTGGTGCACGTGGGGCGCGCTGTCCGGAGCGGGCAGCTGCAGCGCTCCGGCTACCAGGACGAGGTTCCTAAGATCGCCGACAAGATGATGGCGCTCATGGCCATCGCCACAAGCCTGGCTCCGGGAGCCAAGATCGACGAGCAGGTGCGCGGGGCGAGGGTTTGTGTCTTGGCAGACAGGCGGATAGGGGGGGCGTACTTCATATCCATGCATGGCCGTACGCGTAGTCGTATAACCATAGACCCTCGCATCCCTACAATGCCGGGACGGAGCATGTCGAGTTTTCACCGACCACGCAGACATTGCTAGCACCAAGCGCGAAGCGCCCGTGAGGTGTTGGGCGGAGGGGGGGGGGGGGGGGGGGGGGGGGGGGGGGGGGGGGGGGGGGGGGGGGGGGGGCGAGGTGGTGGTGGAGGCTTGGCTTTTATTCGGGGGGTCCCACTTGACTTGGTTTTTTGTGTGCGGGCCGAGAATTAAATGTTTCCAGTGGGGGGATCGAAGTTCACTTGTTTTTTTGTGTGCGGGCCGAAAAAAAAAATGGTTTTGGTGTGGTGGAGGAAGAGGAGGAGGTGATGGAGGAGGAGGAGGTTGTAGTAAAGGAGGAAGAGGTGGCCGTTCTAGCTTGTCACCGTAGTAGCGTTGCGGCACGTGCCTAGGAGTTACGCGCCCCCCCTCGTGATGTATGATGTATATTGCCCCCCCCCCCTGTTCTTCCCTGTTCGTTACCTCGACCGCTAAACTCAGGACCCCGAACCGGCACGCCCCCCTCCCCCTGTCGATTGCAGCCAGTGATGAACTTGCTACTGCTGAACTGCGCACTACTGTAGAATGTTGTACGATTACTGAAACGGACTCCTCCCTCCCTCCCTCCTTCCCCCTCTCTCTCCCCCCTCACTGCTCCCAAACGTCAAACACGGAACTCGGCGGCGCCTTTTTTGCGTGTTTCAGATGCAGGCGAAGATGCAGGACAGCCACCGGGAGAAGCTGGCGAAGATGGGCTCGGGGGACGAGTCGGCTTTCCGCGACCTTTTCTCGTGGGCCGCACCGAAGTTCGTCTGCTCCTTCGGCAACCGAGAGTTTTGCGACTTGCAAGTGAGCCAGCCGCTTATGTTTCCCTTGCTTCTAATTTCTGCCTGGTGTTGTTTGCTCGTTTTCCTGGCTCAGCCTTGGTTTTTTTTCCCAGTGCATGCCGATCGAAGGCAGGGGATTTAGAGGGCGTGCGTTATGTGCAGGTTGCACCTGCATTTTTTTTGTGCAGGCTGTGTGGCCAATTTCATCCTTGCCCGTCGACCAAGACCAAGCCAACCCCAGCCACACCCCTAACCTATAACCCGAACCCCAACCCCAACCCCTTGGGGAGTACGAGGTCAGCAGGGGCAGCCACGCGGCTCCGCCGCGTGTTTTGATGGCGTTTAAAAAAAAAAGATGCGGCCCAAAAGGCCAGCCTCACCCATTAAAACCGGCATCCTGCACAAAAACATTTGCAGGTGCAACCTGCACATAGTACGCGTCGATTTAGAGGGGGTTTGGTATTCTTTTTGGGGGCGTGGTGCCTCGTGTTGCTCGTTTTTTCTGGCTTCAACCTTGTTTTTTTCCTCAGTGCATGTCGATCGAAGGCAAAGGGTTGGAGAGGGTTTTCTAGTTCATGGAGGCGTGGAGTTATAGTGTGCAGGAGGGGTATGGAGGCTGGGTTAGATGCGCCAAAGAGAGATAGGGGCAGGGAGGCATACAGAGGGGGGAAGAGGGAGAGAGGGAGAGATACATACTGATAGTTTGAGAGAGCAAGAGAGAGACCATCGACGTCGGTGCCCTGGATTACAGCGGTCGCTTTTGTCAACAGTACACAAGAAGGCTTTACATTGTGTAGTTTGTTGAGCCTCCGCTCGCGGGGCCTTAAGAGTGCCAAAAGCTTAGTTTTTCGCGTCAACCCTACACCCCTCCGTGTCGAGAAAGGGATGCGTGGTAAATGGCCAAAATACTAATGCCAGCAACAAATGAGTACCACCCCCCCTCCCCCGCCCTCCGTACTGCCCTTTGAACTTTTCCGCGCACTTAATCAGTCCCTCCCTCCTTTACTTGTTTTTGTTTGTTTTTGTCGTCCCGTGTTTCGTTTTTGTTGCTGTCTTGTCTTTGCGTGTTTCGTTTTTGTTGTTGCCCCTTGTCTTGGTGCGTGTTTGTTTTGTGTGTGTGTTAATTGCCCCCCCCCCCCCCTGCGAAAGACGCAACTGTTTATGGAAGAGGTGAAGCAGCAGATCCTCTTCCCCCAGATCCGTTCGTACCTTAAGCTGTACACGACGATTGGGCTGGACAAGATCGCGCGATTCAACAACCTGGACGAGGAGCAGTTCAGCGCGCAGCTCGTGTCCATGAAGCACAAGCTCACTCAGGTACGATATTACACGATACAGCTGTAGTACGCGACAGTAGTTAAGAATCTGCTATCTTTGGCTAAGGCTCGCGGCTTACTGTGACGTCAACGTTAAGCATACACTCTTAAAAGGCTATTATATACTTCGTATTATATTGGATTTCGAGTGACTTTCCTTGCCTATCACAAATGCGTACATACAGTAGCCGCAAATTCTTAAAGTCAAAACAATCTTAGCCTGAAATTCTTAACTCCCAAGTTATTGGCACATGTCGCGTACTGTATGCCTGGTACTAATATATACCTGGTAGTAATAATCACAGTAGACGCATACCTGGTTTTAAGCATGGCGGTAGAGTTATCCCACGGTGTGAGTAGTGCTTTTTTTCTCAGGTTCCTGTATGGCAGTACGAAATGCGTACAGCAGTAGTAAACTATTACGGGGGACCATAGTAAATACTAGTAAATAGGGAACCTACGGTACACAGAAAAACCTACCTGGTATATATTTCCCTGTTTTTACTAACAATATTTGGTCCTGTTTACTATATGGTCCCCAGTAATAGTACCGGGAACCATAGTAATCATAACTCATCACATACACAAAATCCTACCAGTATTTATTACAGTATTCTTGCCTAGCATATTTGGTCCTGATTACTACCAGGTAAATATTTCCACCCGTAATGGTGTACCCAGTGCGCTTCACCCAAACACCGACTTCGATAAAAAAAATAAGCAATAGTTTTTGCCGCGCTGTTGCTGAATAGCATGGTGGCTCCACGCTGACCTCCACCCCGACCCCGACCCCTCCAAATGGTTTCGCGTCGACTAACGCTTCTTCCGACTCCTTGCCTTGTCTCGTCAATGCCTCGCCTTGCCTTGCCTTGCCTTGCCTTGCCTTGCCTTGCCTTGCCTTGCCTTGCCTTGCCTTGCCTTGCCTTGCCTTGCCTTGCCTTGCCTTGCCTTGCCTTGCCTTGCCTTGCCTTGCCTTGCCTTGCCTTGCCTTGCCTTGCCTTGCCTTGCCTTGCCTTGCCTTGCCTTGCCTTGCCTTGCCTTGCCTTGCCTTGCCTTGCCTTGCCTTGCCTTGCCTTGCCTTGCCTTGCCTTGCCTTGCCTTGCCTTGCCTTGCCTTGCCTTGCCTTGCCTTGCCTTGCCTTGCCTTGCCTTGCCTTGCCTTGCCTTGCCTTGCCTTGCCTTGCCTTGCCTTGCCTTGCCTTGCCTTGCCTTGCCTTGCCTTGCCTTGCCTTGCCTTGCCTTGCCTTGCCTTGCCTTGCCTTGCCTTGCCTTGCCTTGCCTTGCCTTGCCTTGCCTTGCCTTGCCTTGCCTTGCCTTGCCTTGCCTTGCCTTGCCTTGCCTTGCCTTGCCTTGCCTTGCCTTGCCTTGCCTTGCCTTGCCTTGCCTTGCCTTGCCTTGCCTTGCCTTGCCTTGCCTTGCCTTGCCTTGCCTTGCCTTGCCTTGCCTTGCCTTGCCTTGCCTTGCCTTGCCTTGCCTTGCCTTGCCTTGCCTTGCCTTGCCTTGCCTTGCCTTGCCTTGCCTTGCCTTGCCTTGCCTTGCCTTGCCTTGCCTTGCCTTGCCTTGCCTTGCCTTGCCTTGCCTTGCCTTGCCTTGCCTTGCCTTGCCTTGCCTTGCCTTGCCTTGCCTTGCCTTGCCTTGCCTTGCCTTGCCTTGCCTTGCCTTGCCTTGCCTTGCCTTGCCTTGCCTTGCCTTGCCTTGCCTTGCCTTGCCTTTACACATAATGTGCATGCGGCCTGTACGACCGGGGAACCCTAACTATGTATTATATAGGAAGGAAAAAAACGTGATGAGCGCCGAAATTTTATGTCTCTAATAGGAGTAGGAACGGTGCTTCGTCTCGAAAGGGATGCGTGGCCTATGGTTATAAATGTAAGGCAAGCAACAAATGAGTATCCCACCCCCCCCGGCACGTGCAAGTAATGTCTGCCTGGTCGGTGATAACCCGGCGTGCTCGGTCCCGGCATTGTAGGGAATCGAGGGTCAAGGACGACTACCGTCATGCATGAGACTTTGAGTGCACACCCCTCACCACCCCACCCTCTAATATCCCGTACCCCCTCCGCCTCCGCCTCCCGTCGAAACTTGTTGTCCACAGGTACGAAAAATACTTCATGTCGCAGATCGCAAAGTGCGAAAATGTAACAGCACAAGTGATGCAAGTGGACATGTAAACCTCGCCTTCGTACATATTCCTTGAAGGAGGGCGGGGGGGGGGAGAGCTTAGGATATATGATGCGGCGTTCATTTGGAGACCGTTCCAAAGACCGTTCCAAAGACCGACTCGGAGACCGACCCGACTGGACCTGACCCGATCGGACCCGAAGCAGCGGCATACCACTAAATAAGCCTTTTTTTTCTTACTATTTTCCCCGGGCGGTGTTTTTTCCACTCCAGAGTTTTTAGAGCCGTGTATTGCGACTACACGGACTAGGTTGTGGCGATAAATTGAGTTATGACGTAAGAGCAACAAAAACTACAGCATAACCCGGGGGGGTTCTTGAGGTTTGGGCTCGTCCGCTATGGTGCGCACTTTCAGTTTCTTCCCCCTAGGGTGGAATGGCCCAATAGTCTCCGACAAGTAATGGCAACATCCGTATACAAAACTCACACATACACATAATGTGCATGCGGCCTGTACGACCGGGGAACCCTAACTATGTATTATATAGGAAGGAAAAAAACGTGATGAGCGCCGAAATTTTGGAGATGTCTCTAATAGGAGTAGGAACGGTGCTTCGCCTCGAAAGGGATGCGTGGCCTATGGTTATAAATGTAAGGCAAGCAACAAATGAGTATCCCACCCCCCCCCGGCACGTGCAAGTAATGTCTGCCTGGTCGGTGATAACCCGGCGTGCTCGGTCCCGGCATTGTAGGGAATCGAGGGTCAAGGACGACTACCGTCATGCATGAGACTTTGAGTGCACACCCCTCACCACCCCACCCTCTAATATCCCGTACCCCCTCCGCCTCCGCCTCCCGTCGAAACTTGTTGTCCACAGGTACGAAAAATACTTCATGTCGCAGATCGCAAAGTGCGAAAATGTAACAGCACAAGTGATGCAAGTGGACATGTAAACCTCGCCTTCGTACATATTCCTTGAAGGAGGGCGGGGGGGGGGAGAGCTTAGGATATATGGTGCGGCGTTCATTTGGAGACCGTTCCAAAGACCGTTCCAAAGACCGACTCGGAGACCGACCCGACTGGACCTGACCCGATCGGACCCGAAGCAGCGGCATACCACAAAATAAGCCTTTTTTTTCTTATTATTTTCCCCGGGCGGTGTTTTTTCCACTCCAAAGTTTTTGGAGCCGTGTATTGCGCCTACACGGACTAGGTTGTGGCGATAAATTGAGTTATGACGTAAGAGCAACAAAAACTACAGCATAACCCGGGGGGTTTCTTGAGGTTTGGGCTCGACTGCCTTTCCTTTGCTTGGTGGTAAGGTGGTTAGGTTAGACTGTGGGTGGATCGTCGCGATGTCGACATACAGCAGTAAGTAGCATTTTTTGACAACGCGTTCCGGGGTGCATGCAATCAACTGGCTGCTACAAACGGTCGGGAGGGACGACCGTAAGCAAGCAACTGGCAACTGGGGGGGGGGGATGCTGCGCAGGCCCGATGGAGGGCGTTGTAGGCAAATATGGCGTTAGTCAATGAGGGGGAGCGATGTTTTATTTTTGCTATTTTTGCTGTTTTGTGCTGTTTTTGGTTTGCTCTTCCTGGCTTTCTTTTCGTCCCAGCTTGTGGCGTAAGGAGATTGTGACCGAGTGGTGAACCCCCTATAAACCGAGCCTCCACCTTGTCCGGGGGAGAGTGACCGGGGACAGGGAGTGGATTAAAAAACGAGATGATTTATTCACCAAGACCGAGCGTCTGATGACAACGAGCAAACCGGCAAGGAAGCTCGGTGTCGAATGGTTTGTGGCCAAGGGTGGCCTTGTGACCGTCATCGACACGTACATATAGAAATGTTTTGTCGTATTTTGAGACTCGAAAGAGAGCGCTGTATCGTCGTCACTACAACGACCAATCGTGCCTTGGAAATTTGGGAATGGCCTCAAAACCTTTCCTGTTACAGCGGCTGACACACGTGCTGGCACCTCCGCGCCTCTGAAGCGCTGCGGCTTGCAACCGCTCTTCATTTTCCTATGCCATTGCCTCCATTTTTCCTAAGAGTCTTCGCTTAGGTCTTCCGTCGGCGTTAAGCCCCAAACTAAAAAAGAAATCTGAACCGAAGGTCTTGAGGGCGATTTTTTAAGGACCCCGGGATCTGTAACATTAATTCATACTGGCACTGGTACGGTTCCGTCACACCAGCCAGCCCCCTACCCAACAAAAAACGCCATGCCATACAGTACGAACCCGACAATCAGGCTGTTTCGTTCCACTTCTCGCGGCGTTTAACGCCTCAAGCCATCCACTCCCCCGGCAAGGCCCCTTGCCTGCCACGGCATGCGTTACAGACCGATACAAAGACAAGCGATGAGGGGTCTGGCTGTTTCCGCCGGCTTCGCCTTTTTGTTGAGTAGGGGCTTCGCTGTTTTCGTCGGCTTCGCCTTTGGGTTGAGTAGGGGCTTCGCTATTTTTTGTTGATACTGCTGTATGATACTTGGAGTCGCCTTTACCGCAATTCTGAATTATTATATAGGATACAGTATAGAAATCGGGGACTTGGTTGTGGCCCGCGTGTGGTTCCAGTGTTATGAGACCGAATATTGAGAAAAACGCCGAAAACACTACTTTAGACCCTAACCCCAACCCCGTCCCCGCCCCGACCCTTATGAGCTTTGTCTCGAAAAAATCAGGCGTTTTTACGTTTTTTGAAAAATTGGTCGACCACACCTACAGGTATATAATAAAATATTCCCCGATTTCCATACTTTTATCCTAGATAATAATTCAGTGGTGCGGTAAAGGCTACTGGATACTTGGTACGATTGTTTGAGCAGCAGCACAGGCTGCGGTGCTCGTACATCGTACGGCAGTAGTACGTCGACCTAGCCCCACCGGACCCGGAGGATACGGCGGGCAAGCGGTCTACCCTCTAGTCTACGACTCGCGTGACTGAAGTAACCCAATAGGAACTATGACTTACTGTAGTTTCCTCTAACAAGCCGTCCAACCGGGATATGCTAAAACGCTAGCGTTTTTTTTACCGGCAGCGTGAGAGGGGATGCATGCAGCAGAGGCGTTCCCGCCCCACCTGCTACAACAAACTACGCTGCAAGCACGCACGCTTGCCTCTAGCAAACCCCAACCACTACAACAACAAGCAGTGGGCATTCTGTGGACTTTACGACCGTTTGTATGTTTCAAAAGGTGCTTGGAAGGTTTGTCGTTTGGGTACGTTCTGTGTATTTTTGGGGTGATTTTTGACGTTCCAAAATGCGCTTACAGTGTGTGACCCAAGTGTGACCACATCATTTGTATCTCTCTCGGATTAGGAATCAGGACAGACACTGGGTGTGTGTACTGATGATGCAGTTGGGTAGAAAGAACGGTTTAATTTGAAGACAACACACAGTAAAAGGTTAATGTCTTTAGCTCACCTTCCAATATTGTAGAAAAATCAAGATGTGTGTGTGTGTTCTTCACATTGAACTATTCCTTCTACTCGTTCTCACCCAGCACAACCCCCAGTGTCCGTGTCGATTCATCCTAGAGAGATACAAGTTATGTGGTCACAAAACCACAGCACAGAGATGCTAGGTTGCAATGAAGTAAGCAGAGCAGACAATGCCATGCCATATACGACAAGCACGACCTCTACGTACCCTGCTACATTGTTGAGCTATCCATCCCGATGTGTGAAAAGAGATAAAAAAAACGAACGAAAAGGAACGAATAAGCGAAAAAGAAAAAACAAACAAACAAACAAACACATGGGGAGTTTCCGCGTTCACCCGCCAGTGTAGTGATGCTAGGTATAAGAGGACAGGGTATCCCTAGCCAGGTCAGCCTATGGAACGGGTACTCGTTGGTACTCACGTGAGTTGTTTGCGTAGAGATAGAAGAAGAGCAGGTATATTCCGTTTTGCGTGATGAACGACTGAGAAGGCAGGTGAGATGGCTAAAAGCCATCGGGAACCATCCCTGGTTCCCATCTAAGATACCGCCTTCCAAGTACTACCAATACGATTATTATACCTGATACCAGGTATTTACCAAGCGTTTCCACATCATGCCAGCAGTACCATAACACCATGCCATGCCATATCATACCCCCCCCGCCCCCCGCCCCCCGCCCCCCGAAGCTTTTAGAGAGAAAACTCGGCTCTCTGAAGATCGCGTGCCAAGGGTACATTTGCACCATCATGATTACAGCAGCATACGGTATATTATATGTGTTTATCACCCGTGTGGTACGGTATAATACATGTATATATAATACGAGTATATATATTATATTATATGTGTGTGCTGTGTGTTGTGAGCGGTATGTCGGGGGGGGGGGGGGTTTTTTTTTTTTTTTTTTTGTCCCCCCCCCCCCCCCCCCCCCCTCGTTTTTTAGCCGCCGCTCTCGGCGTTGTTATCTGTGCTGCGTGGCGTCGCCAGCTATATCGTAGCTCCTCTCCCCACCTCGTCCCCATCCCACAGGACTACATACTGCTACGACGACTCCTCCTGTAGTCGACTAGTAGTTCGTCCGCTGCTTCGACGACGCCCCCCCCCCGTACCACACTAAACTTGTCACCCTTACTCTAAACCGCCGTGTGGGACACAATAACGCCGTGTCTCTATACTCCCAACAAGACAACACACGGAGGTTGTTTTTATTCCGTCGATCCCCCGGTGACTCGAAACACCGTTCGTTCTGCGTAGTAGGTCTGCTCACCACAAAATATTGTAGACATTGATTGATTGGATCCAGTTATTTTCTGGACGATATGTGGTCCCGGATTCTCCCCCGGAGAGCACCAGCCACAGCCACTTCCTAGCAGGCACCAGCCACGTCAATTAAAAATAATGACGTTTAGAGACGTGTTGCATTGGTCAACGCACACCGACACATTATATTAATTTGCAACGAATCAATCCCTTCGCTTGGCGCGCCGCAGGCGCGCAAGCCCCCCGCAGGGGCCCCCGGAGGGCCGCCGGAGGCGAAAAAGTTGAGATATACGCTCGAATATACTACTCAAAACCAAGCAAAAAGCCTTTTGATTTACTTTCGGCTACGGCGAATAGAAAAAAGTGCCTAAAAAAGAAGATAAAAGCCTACGTACGGCGCATAGCAAAAGGTGCCTAATTTTTGTTTTCGTCTACTATGATGGCGAATGGGACAAGGGGCCTAATAGGCGTTCAATTACGGCCAATTGGACAAAAAAAGTGCTTTAAAAAAATGAAAAAAAACGTCTAATAATAAAGTCTACGTATTGAAACAAACTTTAAAAAAAAAATCGCCTACGTACGTACGGCGATTTAGAAAATAAGACCCCCAAAAAAATGTTCTCGCCTCCGGCGAGAAATAAACAAATAAACGCGCAACAAAAAAATAAGCCTGCGGCGAAAAACGTTGCGCGCCCAAAATTGCGTGTTGCGCTCCGCGCAACCAGCCTCGCGGCGACTGCTGTTGTCGTTGTTGTTGTTGTTATTGTTTGTTGTTGCGCAAAAAAAACGGTTATTTTGACCCCAAATGTTGCGCCCGCGAAACAGCGCAACAAATGAATACCCGTAGCGCAGCTTTAGCTTACCATTACTTATTCGAGACAATAAATACCTGTCCGCACCCTAAGCCAAAATCAGACCAAATCAACCATTGATTTATAACTGCTACGCGCATGTTTCGACGCGCAGAAGGCCGTGCGGTGTTCCTGGTCTACACTGCTATAGGTCGTACCTAGGAGAGAGTTTCTGCCGTCTTGCTCTCTCTGTAACTCTTCTACCTTCTCCAACCCTTCCCTCCAAATACTACTACTACTACTACTACTACTACTACTACTACTACTACTACTACTACTACTCCCCGTACCCCTGACCCTGCCACCCCCAACCGCAAGGGCCCAGTCCTCCCCCCAAAGCACTCCCGAGGAAGAATCTACCAAAAACCCGCTGTCCATAAAAATGGCTGGTTTATAACTAACTGCTACGCGCATGTTTCAACGCGCAGAAGATCGTGCGGTGTTGCTAGTCTACACTGTAATCGGTAGTATCTAGGAGACAGTCCCTGCCGTCTCGCTCTCTCTGTGGCTCTCCCACCTTCTTCTCCAACCCCTCCCCCCACATACTACCACTTCTGCTGCTTCCCCTGCCACCCCCAACCGCAAGGGCCCAGTCCTCCTCCCCGCGAGCACTCCCGAAGAAGTATTGTATCTACCAAAAACCCGCTGTCCATCAAAATGGCTGGTACTGATTGCATGTATATAACTATTTGTTTTGCTTATGAATCTGGAATTATTATTAGTATAAGTGCTGGATATGATCCACACTTAAACTAGCACATATAAAAACACATCCGATATAGACTACTACTTTCTACTGCAAAACCCTACCATACGTTAACCCCCCAGGGAAGGGCGGGCGGGTTCTTCTTTCAACTGCCCGACCTTCCACCCAGTGCCAAACCCTTGCTCGTCAACACCACGAGTAGAGCCCCGTACTAGATGGTCTTCTTCCTTCCTGCCTCAAACCTTCCAACCTCTGTCTCTCCAGCTCAACCAACTGCACCGCCATGATACGTACTTGATAGACCTTTCCCGATCCCCTCTTTCAATCATGCCAACGATTCAATACCTCTCCACAAACCCCAGATTTCCTTCGTTCAATCTTCCACTTTGTTTTGCTTATGAATCTTGAATTATTATTAGTACAAGTGCTGGATATGATCCACACTTAAACTAGCACACATAAAAACACACCCGATATAGACTACTACTTTCTGCTGCAAAACCCTACCATACTTCAACCCCACCTTAATAACAGTCTATACAATATCTGTGTGAACTACCAACCCAGTTATACGTGCCCTCCCACACTCCTAAACCCCCCTTTACCCCCACATTAATAATTTCTTCTTATCTACCCCCTCCCCACTTAGTCCCTTGACCTGGTTGAATACCTCCCGCCACTGCGATAGAAGCTAAAACTCTTGAAACCTTAACKTCCTCATCTCTTGTCGCTCTTACGTACATCATAAAAGCGTCACTCTTCCACCTCCCCTGACGTTGGATTTCCATTACCGAAACCCCTCCTGCCGCAAGTCTCGTTGCTCCCCCAATCCTGCCCGAATGCAACGCATACTCTCCCGGAACTTACCCTCAAGGAGACTGTGGCCTGATTACGAGTCCACACTCTCCAATTACATCCATCCGCATGGGTAGCAAGAGGACAACTAAAGTCCAGAACAGGATACATCAGTATCAATTCGAGCATCACCTCAAAACCACCAACCCCACCCTTCAAATGAGCAACCGACGGCGGCATACTATCCCAATTGAAATCAGTCGCCCCAACCACCGTTTTCTTGCGTGAAACCACTTCCCCGTACCTCTTTTGGTCTCCTTTTGACCCTCTGCACAAAAGTTCCACCCGATCAGCGCAACGCCACAATTCAGGCGTTGATAACTGTGTCAATCCACACGTCTCCCCTCGTCAACCCAAAATATTTGTGGTTTTTTCCGTCGTTGTACGCAAACAACTCAGACGCACGGCCCAAAACAAAATAGGAGACCGCTAACATCATCCACATGACTTTGCCCCCTTCCCCCACCTGCTTTTTTTTTTTTTTTTTTTTTTCTCCATCCCATTTATTATCTTCGCCCTTCCTTTCTCTCTCCTTCCTAGTCGTAACTCAGATCCGGGGTCACAAAGTAGGCTCTTCTCCCTCCTCCCCCACTACGGTTCTTGCCTTGCATTTTTATCGCGAGAAGATTTCAGCACTTTCTTCCCTCGTCGACTTGCGTCGGATTCCGCCTACCCACGCCACGAAGGCGCTCTCAGCAATTGGTTCCTTTTTATTTTTTCAAATAAAGACAAAATCTCTCACCACGGTGGGATTCGATCCTGGGTACCAATGATAGTAGTCTTTGAAGCTGACCACTACTCTACCGG
>MEHQ01003881.1:606995-617398 GCA_008828725.1 Saccharina japonica | reverse complement strand
CAGGTGCGAGTGCCACCAGAGCAGTTATGGATCGTCTTACCTCAATGGGGAAGGTGTTGATTCCACCGGCGCGGTGAGTTTATGAGTCTTTTTAGGGGCAAGGTTTCGGGGTCTAGGCTCCCGTTGGGTAGACACCGCACTGATACGTACCTGATGTACAGAACAGTAGTAGACACCGCAGGGCAGTGGGGGTGTACTTCGGGTGGGGGCGCGCATTGTATGATATGCACACAGATAGTGGCATTCGTGCAGTAGACACACAGGAGACACCGGGTAGTATAGTACTCATATGGTATTATGCAACACGCACACAGGCAGCAGCGGCGCTCGTTCGTTGACATCGTACTGCTGTAGTAAGCACACCGGAGGCACACAGCAGCAGCGGGGCACCCAACAGTAGCACTCACATTGTAAAGCACACAGGACAGTGACACTCGTGCTGTTGCTATCCGCTAAGACACACAGTAGTCAGTAATTACCCTTCCCTCCTTCTTCCTTTTCGTGTGGTGATGTACCACTATGGTTTCTGAGGAACGTTATCCAGACCGCTGCTCGCGCCACGAAGAAAACTTCAAAAAGTGGGCTTGTTTTCTCGCACGCCCGCGTTTTAGTTTTCATTGGCCAGCCCGAATCATTTTCGCGTGAAAGTCGCCGGCCTTTTGTGTACGTGCCGCTATACTTCGCAATCTATCTATGCTGTGTGTGCATTGGACATATTGCCCGTGTTTTCGCAGAGCGTCTATGTAACGCACTGCCCTTATTATAGTATCGTGTGTGTTAAACGTACTGCGCCTATTGTTGTTTGGCGTGTATTAAACGTGCAATGCGCCTACAAGTATTGTTGCAGAGCGTGTACTGTTAATAGACACCTGATCTGGTTGCAGTCTATTGTCTTGTGGTAAACGTACTGCTCCTCCGATATTGTTGCAAATCACGTGTTAACCGTATCATAGTGCTCGCGTTGTTGCATGACGTTCATTCAACGTCCTGCTGCGGCGCGTACCGATGTTTCTAGTTAACGTAGTCCTGTGAGCACACCCGCCTCCGTCCCGTTGGCCCTCTCCGTCTCTTTCCTTTCCTTAACTTAGGCGATGTGGACCACGAGCCACTCTGCGTCGACGCTGTGGTACTTCTGTTCTGAACCCGGATCGTCGATGACCGGGTCCAGTTCGTTGGCGTCCACAGACGATGAATGCGCCAAGGCGAAGGTGAGAGCAGTAGAGTTSACCACATATCCGAGAAAAAGGTTGACGAAAACTGCCGTGTACAAGACGAAGAGGACTATCCCTAAACATTGGTTAATTTTCGGAAGAATTAGGGGGGGTGGTCTTGGGGTTATTTTTACTCGTATGGTATTCATACCAAATACAAGGTTCCCCTCCGGGACGTGCCTAGGGGAGTGGCGCAAGGACAAATCGAAAATCTGATGCTATTGAGAGTACGAGAAAAGGGCGATGCGATATTGTATCATACGCATAATATCTATATTGCATACTGGTAGTACATAATGTACGACGTTATGAAATATCTGCGTAGTACTTATACATAAAATCAGACGTTTAAAAAACTGTACCTGCATTTTTGGGGATAAAACATACTCGGAAATATGATGGAACCATTAATATTGACTCGACCGTTAGAGATTTGTTAAGGATCCCGCCAAATTTTTTGTTATATTAAAATTTGTCAATATTTTATTGTTGTGGCGCTCAAGGTCAGGATACCGCACACGCACGCACGCACGCTGACATATGGGACACAGCAGTCTCGTACAACAGTAGTGGTGGGATAGTATTTGCAGAAGAAGTAGAAAAGGATGCACCGAAGAAGGGGCTGAAACTCTCGACCAAACCTGCCTACGTAAAAAAATCCACTTGGTTTTTGTTTGCTGTCTGTGCTTATATATAGTGGGGTCTGGGTTATATTATACGCACAATAATACAAAAAAAAACAAAAAAAAAAATGCATCGCTATGAGGATCGAACTCAAGCCTTCACATTCAAAATCGGACATGGTGACCATTTGACTATATGACCAAAAATGATTTGCCCAAATACCGGTACAGTATTATTTGTCGCGACTCGCGCCAGGCGCACGACACATACACCATGCAAGCACAGGCAGGCAGCAGACAGCAGCGCACAAGAGAGAGAGAGGTGTGGTGTGATTGCTGATGACGGATGTGCAAGCCCCCGATGAAGTATCCACTAACAGCTACAGCAGTACCCGGCGAACCTGCCACAGGACGCCTGCTGCTGCCTGTGCTTCTAGGCGGGCTGTTACCTCGTTTGTGTTCGTTGCGTGTAGTCTGATGTCTCGTAGATTTCTGGAGTGAGCTTCAGGAGACACCTCTATGGCAGCAGTTGGTATGTCCGACTCCTCGCCTCGTTTGTGTTCGTTGCGTGTTGTCTGACTGTCTCGTGATTTTCTGGGGTGAGCTTCAGGGAAGAAACACAAACAATCGAAAATATAAGGACAGCAGTTGGTATACTCCAAGATCCTACTCGTATGATATTGCCATTACATTTCCGGCTAGCGTGAGCGTGAGTCAGTCGCACACATCAGGACAACTGAAAGGTAGATGGTGGATTACGGGGCAGGCTCCGATAGACACAGCTAAGCCACAGCAGAACAGCGCAGATGGGTGTGTCACCCACGCACGGTGTTACCTGCTGGTGTTTATTAGGCAGAGTTGTAACGTTATGCTCTCTGCACATGTTATGTTGTCTATCTGTGTCTGGGCTCTCCTGTGTGCTCATGATCAGCCCGTGAAAGCAGGGCAAACAACAGGACATTACGGTATTATTTACTGGCACGTACGTACAAAACACGGCCTCATGCAGAAAGCCCGGGAAATCGGCTTATCCACTCCCGCGGGGAAAAAAACTTCGAGCGCCCGCCACGCGAGCCACAGAGCTCGGATCGAGCCCAAACCTCGACCAATGTGTCCGGCCGGGCCTCCCGTGTCGGGGTACTTAGCGTTTTGCGAAAAGTGCTCGCGCGAAGAGAAAGTTGCGAAAAGTGCGAAAATTTCACAAACATAACTATACATACAAGGCTCCCCTTCGGGGAGTGGGGTGTCCCCCGCGGGGTGACGCAAGCTGGCATGTTAGAGCGGAAAACCAACCATCGTCATCCAGCGGTAACCGTATAAAACGGTTGTTGCTCACGTACGCATTTAAGTTTAGAAGAAAATTGGGGTTATGCCACATGAAAATGAAACACGTATTTCTCTCACAAATCGCGACGTCACCTTTTTTTCTTGAATTTGTCACAACTTGTCATTTTCACAGTTTGTGGTATACATCAGAAGTGTGGCAAAACTGTCATGGTTGATCCCGTTTCGTGGCATTTTCCGTTCGTTAGGTATGACCATCCTTCTCGTGTACGTGTAGCAAACGGCAGCAAGAAGACGTAGTGGCATCATGTACACCAGGCAGTATACAGCAGTAAGTAGCAGTAGCAGCGAGCAGTGTAGCAAGCAGCAGGCCCGGTAGCCTCTTCTCTCTCCCACAGGGGGGAGGAGAGAGGTTTTAGTGCTACCGTGTGCTGTTTGCTTCTGCTGCTTGCTACACTGCTCGCTGCTACTGCTACTTACTGCTGTATACTGCCTGATGTACATGATGCGAATACGTCTTCTTGCTGCCGTTTGCTACACGTACACGAGAAGGATGGTCATACCTAACGAGCGGAAAATGCCACGAAACGGGATCAACCATGACAGTTTTGCCACACTTCTGATATATACCACAAACCGTGAAAATGACAAGTTGTGACAAATTCAAGAAAAAAAGGTGACGTCGCGATTTGTGAGACAAATACGTGTTTCATTTTCATGTGGCATAACCCCAATTTTCTTCTAAACTTAAATGCGTACGTTAGCAACAACCGTTTTATACGGTTACCGCTGGATGACGATGGTCGGTTTTCCGCTGTAACATGCCAGCTTGCGTCACCCCGCGGGGAACACCCCACTCCCCGAAGGGGAGCCTTGTATGTATAGTTATGTTTGTGAAATTTTCGCACTTTTCGCAACTTTTCTCTTCGTACGAGCACTTTTCGGCAAAACGCTAAGTGCTCCGACACAGCAAGCCCGCCCGGACACATTGGTCGAGGTTTGGGCTCGATCCGAGCTCTGTGGCTCGCGTGGCGGGCGCTCGAAGTTTTTTTTCCCGCGGGAGTGGACAAGCCGATTTCCCGGGCTTTCTGCATGAGGCCGTGTTTCGTACGTACGTGCCAATAAATAATACCGTAATGTCCTGTTGTTTGCCCTGCTTTCACGGGCTGATCATGAGCACACAGGAGAGCCCAGACACAGATAGGCAACATAACATGTGCAGAGAGCACAACGTTACAACTCTGCCTAATAAACACCAGCAGGTAACACCGTGCGTGGGTGACACACCCATCTGCGCTGTTCTGCTGTGGCTTAGCTGTGTCTATCGGAGCCTGCCCCGTAATCCACCATCTACCTCTTTCAGTTGTCCTGATGTGTGCGACTGACTCACGCTCACGCTAGCCGGAAATGTAATGGCCTTTTTAATCCAATATCATACAAGTAAGATCTTGGAGTATACATGTACAGTATATTTTTAAATTTTGGGTTTTTTACCTGAAGCTCACTCCATGAATCTACAAGACATCAGACAACATGCAGCAAACACAAACGAGGTACGTAGGAATCTTGGAGTATACAACTGCTGTCCTTATGTTATTTTCGATTGTTTGTGTTTCTTCCCTGAAGCTCACTCCAGAAATCTACGAGACCATCAGAAAACATGCAACGAACACAAACGAGGAACGAGGTCACAGCCCCGCCTAGAAGCACAAGCAGCAGCAGACGTTCCTGTGGCAGGTTCGCCGGGTACTGCTGTAGCTGTTAGTGGATACTTCATCGGGGGCTTGCACATCCGTCATCAGCAATCACACCACACCTCTCTCTCTCTTGTGCGCTGCTGTCTGCTGCCTGCCTGTGCTTGCATGCTGTATGTGTCGTGCGCCTGGCGCGAGTCGCGACAAATAATACTGTACCGGTATTTGGGCAAATCATTTTTGGTCATATAGTCAAATGGTCACCATGTCCGATATTGAATGTGAAGGCTTGAGTTCGATCCTCATAGCGATGCATTTTTTTGTTTTGTTTTTTTTTGGTATTATTGTGCGTATAATATAACCCAGACCCCACATATATATAAGACAGACAGCAAACAAAAACCAAGTGGATTTTTTTACGTAGGCAGGTTTGGTCGAGAGTTTCAGCCTCTTCTTCGGTGCATCCTTTTCTACTTCTTCTGCAAATACTATCCCACCACTACTGCTGTTGTACGAGACCTGCTGTGTCCCATATGTCACGCGTGCGTGCGTGTGCGGTATCCTGACCTTGAGCGCCACAACAATAAAATATTGACAAATTTTAATATAATAAAAAATTTGGCGGGATCCTTAACAAATCTCTAACGGTCGAGTCAATATTAATGGTTCCATCATATTTCCGAGTATGTTTTATCCTCAAAAATGCAGGTACAGTTTTTTAAACGTCTGATTTTATGTATAGTACTACGGGGGGGGTAGCACATCAGCACATCTGTCGAGTCGAAACCACGTAGAATACGAGGAGCAATCGAGTGAAACGTGTTGTTGGTATGGTGGCAACTCGGGGGGTGTCTTGTGCCTTGCTCCGCGAGCTTGTTCGGCCCGAACCCTCTCCCATCCTTGTCCCGACCCTTCCGAGAGCGCCTAGCTCTCTGCCTCTGCTTCTATCTCGCTCTCTCTCTTCCTCCGTTGTCGGTATTGCTGCCCTGTACGGTCCGGTCCACTTTTGTTTGCCACACCCGTATTGTTTCTAACTATCTCTCCTGGTTTTGTTTTGTTCTGTTTTGTTTTTGTTTCGTGTTTGTTGTCCTTTTTGTTTTTTTGCCTATATACTCGCACGACGCATTGGTACACCTTTGTATGATACCAGGGTATGATACATGCTATTACTGCTGTAAGCTCTGTCCTCCCCCCCTCCCCGCCGTGTTTTTGGGTCTATATTTTGACTTGCCTTTTTTCTCTTCATTTTGTTGTCGTACAGCATCTTCTTTTGGCCGTGATGGGTTCGGACGACGGCGGAGGGAGCACGGAGGCCGCCGATTTCTTGACCTACGTCACCGATACCTTCCCCAACCTGGCCGACCACTGGATTGGTTACGAGACCGAATCGGCCTTCCTCGACATCATTAACGACGAAGATTACTCTCTAAACGAATTCACCGACCTACCCGCGTTCTCCGCGGGCGTCGTTTTCACTTCTGGCAGCCCGGATTGGGCCTACACGGTGAGACGTTTTTGGGGAGAGGGGGAGCAGGGAGGTGGGGCTGAATGTCTCGGCGGAATTATGTGCCTGGTATCTGATACTTGTATTTTTTTCACGAAGTTCATATGATACGTCTGCCAGGTACAAACCAACATGTACATTCCGTAAATTTCGTAAGTTCTTAGAAACGCCTGTTGGGCCGGGGAGAGCCACAGACAGCAGGGCGAGGGAAAGCTACATCCTCACATGCATGCCGTTACAACTTAACTGGCCTTCTGGATCTTGCGATAATCTATCTTTTGTCACGCCCAAGAAAAATTATTTTAAAGCTGACTAACGCAAAAAGTTGTTTATACCTGGCATACTTTTTTTCGGAACGAGTGCTGATGACTTCTTCTCCGTTCAAAAGGTAACAGCAGAAGCAGCAGCAGAACAGCAGACTGCTCTCTGCCCAAGCACTGTTACAATCGTGGTGATCGTGCTTACCGCACGCAGAAGAACGGCTTTTGTACACAATACAACGAGAGCACGCCCGATACGAACAAACCCCGCATGTACGTATCTGTATTTCTTACATACATACCGTAGCTATTAATATAACGTCAACCGACTTTCTAGAAGGCTTTGCCTAGGGTTTAGTGTGGACTAACGCGCCTCGAATTGAATGATGCCAATACTGATTAAACAACGTTGACATCGAATTCTCATAAAAAGTTAACAAGGAGACGCATAGCCCAATACTACGTGATGCCTGCATCTCGACGACGAACGGTAGCATTTGCTTCTTCCAAACATCCAAGAATATAACCTCGAAGTAAATCGATGCTATACTAAGCCGGAGGTAGGCGCAGATGGGAGTTAGACTTCGTGTAGCTTGGTTTCTTTGGGAATTAGACTTGGTGCATTTACTCGTAGGTTTCCCGGTCAGGCTTCGCTTGGTTTTCGTTTTTTTTTTTCCTTTGGGAATGTTTATGACGAGTTATCGATGTTGAAGGTGATGCTGCACGCACTGCGGGTCGTCTACACCTTTCCTCGTTCTGGACATCTACAAGATGTCTTGTCTGTCTCACCTGTGATCGATCATCCGCGATTTTATTCCATTGCGGAAACCCACTTAAGAACCGCTCATTCCAGTGTCCGTTTTTTTTTTGTGGTATATATCCCGTGAATCGGGGTGGGGCCATGGCAGGTCACAAAATAGGCTCTCTTCAAATTATCGAAACCTGATTTTAACTTGAGAAACGGTTACAAAATGGAGGCGTTAGTCTGTTTGACAGGCATCGCCTAATCTTCGACAAAGTGTCCCAGACTCTATCGACTGTGCGCCAGCAAAAATATCAAATACCCAAGCCAGCTGCACGGCTTCCTAGAATATGCCTAAAATGGGGCATGCCTTCTAGTGCATATATGTCTTGCTGGATGAAGCCGGAGATCGGCGCCGTCCGACCGAAAATCCCCGAAAAAACGTGTTATCTCCGAGGAAACGTTATTTTGTTTTTTACTTCCTTCCGCCAGCGCACAGTAGTTGGGGTGTGGGTGGGTGAAATCAATTAAGAAATGTCTTGAGTTAGTATTTATTGATTTGTTGTAGGAGACGATATGCACGAGCGCGAGGCCCTGGCGAGAGAGGTGTACCTGTACCTTGTCTGACGTATTTGTTGTGATAAAACATTAACATTCGTCAGCCACCTACCGACGTAAATACTAATTAACTAAAGGGTTTTTTTCCCGCTCAACCGCAAGAAAATGCCACCGCAAGAAAGTGCCACCGTTTGGATCCTCAAGATGGTGGTTTTGTGATTTGGCGCCCTGGTACCTATCCACACCGGAGGAAAAGGGAAGCGCTCTCTTTGGAAGGGCGAGTCGAGGCCCCGCCGTGATTTTTTATGCGCCCTACTAGCTTTCCCACGAACAGTACTACGCACGTACCAGGTATATTACGAAGTATTCCCAGTAGTGCAGTTTTCTGTTGCCCTGATCGCCCATCTGGTCCTGAAGTTGGACTAACCTTAAGGGTGTTAGTGTACTCTAGTGTGCTCACCCCGCACCGCCTATGTGAATTGTCAGTTTCAATCCTGTTTCAGCCTTGATTCGCCTCGCCTCCAATATATTATCTACGGTCACCGCCGCCACCACCCCTACTCCCGCCCTCGCGTTTGACAACCTTCTCGTTTCCCACCCCGGTCGTTTCTCTGTGGGTGGGTAGGTGGGTGGGTGGGTGGGTCGTGGGTCGTGGTTTGTGGGTGGGTAGGTGGGTGTTGCTGTGTGTTTGTGTGTTCGTTTGTTCGTCTGACTGTTCTTCTATATGTGAAAAAGACACCTCAGCTGTCAGATCAAGAAATTCGTCGAAAACTCATGTTTGCTATCGGCTATTTGTTTGTTTGTTTGTTTGTTTGTTTGTTGCGTTTCGGAATGAAACCGTCGGTTGTCTCGTCAGATCCGCGCCAACGTCACCAAAGAGGGCGGTTCGGACTCGTACTACTCCTCGCACAACATCCCCGAGACGGATGCTTCGACCGAGAACAACTGCAAGTCGCCCGTCGACTGTCCGGACAGTGACATCCAGTGGACCTCGGTGAGTCTTGCCGTACCTTGCCGTGCAGAAGTAGGTTCAGGTGGTGTTGGTGTACAGGTACCTTGCGGTGAAGAAGTAGGTTGAGGTGGTGTTGGTGTACAATAGGTGTTGGTTCAGATTGTGGTTGTACGGGAAGCAGTGTTGGTGTACAGTAGATTTTGGTTCAGATTGTGGTTGTACAGGGAGCAGTGTTGGCGTACAGTAGGTGACCTCGACCGAAACCAACTGCATGTCGCCCGCCAACCGGAAGGTGTCAATCCGTGAACTTCGGCAAACCCTGCTGTGCCTTGCCGTGTTGGCGCACTGTAGTTTTTGGTGCCGGTGTGCAGTACAGTAGATAGTGTTGGTGTACAGTACAGTAGATAGTGTTGATGTTCGTGTACAGTACAGTATATAGTGTTGGTGTTGGTGTACAGTACAGTAGATAGTGTTGGTGTTGGTGTACAGTACAGTAGGTAGTGTTGGTGTACAGTACAGTAGATAATGTTGGTATTGGTGTACAGTACAGTAGATAGTGTTGGTGTTGGTGTACAGTACAGCAGATAGTGTTGGTGTTGGTGTACAAGTAGGTGGTGTCGGTGTGCAATACGTTGGTGGAGTTGGCGTCGATTATGATGGAGTTGGGTTTTGATGATGGTCTTGGTGTTGATTGTGGTCTTGGCGTTGGTGTGTTGCTAGCATTGATCCAGATGTTGGTGGTACAGTGCAGTACAATGCAGTGCCATTCGTAGCTTCTCGCTGTTTTTGTTAGCCAAGACAGCGCTTTTGTAATTTTTCGCCGACCCGACCCTTCCTCCCTTCCTCCGTGTGTCATCCGCCCTTTTGTTTCGGTCAGCTGTACCACCAGTCGGCGGTGGTGATGCTCCAGCAGCTGATCGACAACTGGATCATGGATTCTGAGGGCGGCAGCAGCACCCCCTCCGTCGCCCGTGTCACCGACTTCCCCCACCCTGAGTACTCAGACGATGGGTTCTGGACGCTGGTGAGCAGAGCAGACTAGCTATTGTTGCCGTGGGATCGGGACGGGGTGTAGACCTTGTCTGAGAGGATGCTGTTTGACAGGACAAGACGCGCGACGCGCGTGGCTTTGTGCAGAGGCACAGGCAGCTGCAGCGGGGGGGGGGGGGGGGGGGGGGGGTTTGCGGGGGGGGGGGGGGGGGGGGGGGGGGGGGGGGTTTTTTTTTTTGTGGGGGGGGGGGGGTGGGTGAGCGGTTTGCCGTGTGGATGTCATGCTGACATCGCTTCTGCCTCTGTTTCTGTTCCCGTCTTCGCTCTTCAACGTTTGTTCGAAGGATTGGTGCGCTTGCTGTTCGCTGGTTCGCCCCCCTCCGCCTCACAAACGGTTCTTAGTAGGATGCAGCCCACCCTTCATGCGTCTCGCCGAACACCTCAAGGCGCTTTGCGCTTGGTGCTGGCAATATCTTCCTGGTCGGTGAAAACCCGACATGCTCCGTCCCGGTATTGTAGGGATGCGAGGGTCTATGGTCATACGACTACGGCCATGCATGAATATCGAGAACACCCCCCCCCTTT
>MEHQ01003881.1:562527-600985 GCA_008828725.1 Saccharina japonica | reverse complement strand
GCGTCACTTTTTCGGCGATGTCTGGGTTCAGGGTGGGGGACTTGGTGTTGAGGAGGGTGCCGAAGAATCCCGCCCACCGCTGGAGGATGTCTTCCTTGTTCCGGAGCAGCACGCCTTTCTCGTCCGTGACGAACTGCTGTCCCCCCGCTTGTCTCCCGCTGAGGCCCACTGATCTCTTAAGGTGTTTGTACAGCCCTCTCATGTCGCGGTCCTTGTAGACCGCTTCGAGCTCCGCCACGTACTTATCGAGGTGGGCATAAATGCCCGTTTCGACTGCTGCGGTCACTCCCTTACATGCTGCTTTGAGGGTCCTCCATGTCGCTGTGGTCCAATTGCCCCTCATCGCGCGGCGCGCTTCCCGCCGCTTGGCAAGGGCCTCCTCCAAAGCTGCTCTCGTCGCTGGGGTCTCACACCACTCCTGCGTGCGTCGTCTCCGTGGTTCCTCGGGTAGTACTGTCTGCGCCGCGTCGAGGAGGGCATTGGTAAACAACGTCGCCATCCCCGCTGTGGTGGTCGCTGGCTCACCTGGTTGTTGATCGAGGTTGTGGATGAACCGCTCGCTCACCGCCCGTCGTGCTGTTTCGACCTGCAATTCCTGTCGGCTGAACTGCTGCTGTTTCGGTTTGGTCCGCACTGCTCGGTTGTGGGCGAGTCTGCCACCGAGGTCGACGGTGGCTACCACCATGTTGTGGTCTGAGTCCGCCTTTACTGGGCGTACCGGTTGGGGAACGACGACTACGTTGGACACTCGGCCGCGGTGTGCCTGTCGCGTGAGGATGTAATCGATGCGCCGGCATTCGTCCCCCGATACGCCGTTGTATGTGTGCCATATCCCACCCTTACGTGTGGGGAAGAAGGTGTTCGTGATTGCTAGTCTGTTGTCCGTTGCGAAGGTCAGCAGTAGCCTGCCATTGTCGTTCAGCTTATCACGCCCGTGCTCGCCCATGATACGTTCGTCCTCTCCATCCACCCTCTCTCCCGTCCGCGCATTGGCGTCCATCAGTACGTAGACACACTCCTTGGCAGGGATCCCCCGCACGAGGCTGTCAAGTTTTTCCCAGAACCTATGCTTGCTGTCGGCGGTTGCGACCTCTGTTGGGGCGTACGCAGCTACGAAGTTGACCGCTCCGCGGTTGCCCGTTATCTCAAACCTCATGGCCATAAGGCGTTCATCGATATATTCGGTGGTGTACGCAGAGTTCCTGCACATTGACTCTTTAACGGCTATTCCCACACCGTGTGTTCCACCTGTCTCCGTGCCACAGCAGAACACCCGAAACCCTGCTGCTGCGAATTCCGTTCGGCCTGCCCTCCTTGTCTCCTGTAGCCCTAACACCGAAACGTTTTGTCTCGCTGCCTCGTACAGGATGCTGCAGGCTCTCCCATAGCCGTTAGCCCCTTTTACAGCCAGAGTCCGCACATTCCAGGTTGCTACCCTAACAAGTGTACTCTGCTGCCTCTCCCGGGCGATGCGTGGTGCCTTCCTAGCCAGCCTACGCTTCGCCCGTCCCCTCCTTTTCCTCCTTCGTGCCCTTTTTATCTGTTTTTTTTCTGTTGCTTTGCGCACTCTCGGGGTATAGTAAAAAAAGTTAACCCGGTGCGTGTCTGTTGTACCAGAGATACGCCTCATCCCGGAGCGGCTCGACCCTCCAGCTCTGGATTCTCCTCCTTCCTCTCTCTGGTGCATACCCACACGGTGTGCGGTCACTCCGCCACCCTCTCCGTGCTCTCTGCTGCTGCATGGCCCCGGTGTCCAAGCCGGGGCGCTAGGGTTTAACCCCATCTGCAGCCACCCGAGCTAGCTGCGTCGCGAGTTACCCTGATCTCACGATAGCGGTAACTCCCGACTGCCAGACTCAGGATCCCCCTCTGAACGGTGCTAGGGACCGTGTATCCGTCTGGGTTGGATGGTCTTTCGAGGTTTAAGTCCACTTACGGACCTCGGCCTACCTCAGCAGGGAGGCAGGCCGGGGAGGGATTTGGACTACAGTAGCCTATTGAACAACAGCATCCTATTGAACTACAGTAAACGATTGGACTACAGTAGCTTCAACGTTGACCACTCAGAAATCATTCCACGAAAGAAGAAAACCAAGGGAAACCAAACATGGAAACCTGTTGGACTACGGTAGTATATTGGACTACAGTAGCTTCAACGCTGATCACTCAGAAATCATTACACGAAAGAAGAAACCTAAGGGAAACTGAGCAAGGAAGCCTATTGGATAACAGTAGCCTATTGGACTACAGCAGCCTTTGGGACTACAATAGCTTCAACGTTGATCACTCATAAATCATTCCACGAAAGAAGAAAACCAAGGGAAACCGAGCAAGGAAGCCTATCGGACTACAGTAGCCTACTGGACTACGATAGCCTATTGGATTACAGTAGTCTATTGGACTACAATAGCTTCAACGTTGATCACTCAGAAATGTTCCCTCCCCGAAACAAGAAAACCGAGACAAACCGAGCAAGGAAACCTATTGCACTACAGTAGCGTATTGGACTACATCAGCCTGTTGAACTACAGTAGACTATTGGACTACAGTGTAGCTTCAACGTTGATCGCTCAGAAGCATTCCCCGGAAAAAGAAAACCAAGAGAAACGCCACAACAAACAGTTGTTGATTATATTGTTTCACGTTTGGGCTTACGAAGCAATGTGGAATTCGAGTCGGCGATATATTTTGGAAGTAGTACAAGTTATATTGCTTGACCGTGTTGCTTGCTCGTGTATACGCTAAAAGCAAACCGAGCGTCTTTTTTGTCTCTTGGAAACCCTTTCCACGCCTTTCTTCGATTTTCGCCGAGCGACATTTTGATTATTTTGTCGAGAGCGCTCTGTTTTGTGGGACGGCCGGTTTCGAAGCAGAACGTGGAGGCGTTGATTTGAACACGACCTGCGAACGCAAACATAAAAATAAAAACGCAAAGTCCACGCTTTCGTTAGTCCTTGGTCCTTGACCCGTTCCCTCTTGTGTGTTTGGGGGGTTATGTTTCCCCCCTGCCGTGTGTGTTTATGATGCGAGTTTACAGTATTGACACCAAAAAATAGAAAAACCCCTTTCGAGTTGCCTGAAGCATCCGACGTACGTCGTCTACGACGGTTACAAACATCCAAGGCAAGCTGTTTACGGGTCGGATCGAACCTCGCGGGTCAGGTCGGGTCGCGTCTGGTGGGGAGAAGGTGACCCGACCCGACCCAACCCGACCCAACCCGACCCGACCCGATCAGACCCGACGCGACCCGGTCCGGCCCGGTCCGGTCCGGTCCGACCCGACCCGACCCGTGAGACTTTTGAAAGTTCCTGATCCGTGAAGAGCCCGGACAATTACCGGCTGGGCGGGTTCGTGGCGACAGCTATACTATTCTACTTTTTACCGCCGCGCAAGCGAAGAGTTGATGTTTCAGAAGTCATGCGGTATGTAGGTCACTTTTCGTTGTTTTTTCAAATCTTGCCTTGGCCGAATAGCCGACGGTGTTTTTGTTCGGTGTGGGTGCTCTACCTACCCATATGCGCTTACCCGTACCTTCGTCGTGTGTTTGTGTGTTCGTGTGTTGTATGCTTGTGGGTTGTGCCTACCCTTATGCTCGTTTGTGTCGTGTGTTTGTGTTGGTGTGTTTTTTTTATGTTCGGGCTTTTGAGCGTTGTGCTTTGTAATTTTTTAGATTTGGGCTTGTGTTTTGTGCCGTCCTGTGTACGTAGTGTTTTGCTCTTGCGTTTGTGCTGGTGCTTGTGCTTTATGCTTTGGGCGTGTGCTTTGGGCGTGTGCTTTGAGCTTGTGCTCGTGTTTCGTAAATGTGCTCACGTTGTTGTTTTATTGTCTGACACGCTGATTGTTGACAGGTGCTGCCCTCGGAGTGGGGTACCGCCCAGAAGCCGTGGTTTATCTTCACCAAGAGTTACTGGTGCCCGGGCATGGCCAACAGGTTAGTCCCGCACGAAAAACGCCTTCCACTGCCTCCCCCCCTATCTTCCTATCTTCCTCCCCCCCTTCCTTCCTTCCTTCCTTCCTTCCTTCCCCCCTTCCTTGCGAGCTACGGCCGATCGCCTCAAAAAACCTGAACAAGGCATGTCGCATCCACCGATCCCCCTCTCCCATCTCGGCATGATCGTGTCCTGTAGTGTGTATATGGCCAGGCGCCCACGAGGCAGTCACATGGTACAACCATTGCTGTCTCTGGAAGAGCGGAAAACAAATAAAGTGATTCGACGCTGTCATCCGTATGCAAGAAAGTACGCACAAGGAGGCACAAGGTGCCGAATTCCGCCTCACAAGCGGCTCTTCGTAGGATGCAGCTCACCCTTCATGCGATTCGCCGAGCACCTCGCGGTGCTTCGCGCTTGGTGCGAGCAATGGCGAAAACCCGACGTGCCCCGTACCATCACTCTGTAGTAATGCGAGGGTCTATGGTCCTAAATAATACGTCATGTACGACAATGAAGTACATCCCCCTTCCCCGGCATTTACCCTGCTCACAACGCCTCCTGTGTATCGTGAATGCTGGTGTCTTACTTATTATTTCGCCCTATCGCTCGCGTACGTGTCCTTGTGCGCTTGCGCTGTTGTTGTGCTTGATACGTGTGTATTTTCGTTCTCTGTTGTCGGGTTGCGATGGAAAACAGCTCGGCCATGTCGGACAGCAGGAAGCTGCTGGAGCATTTCGAGAGCGAGAACCGGGAGTCCGTCGAGCCTGTGGAGGAGGGTCTCCGGGCGCAGGTGGCCGCCGGAGAATGCGTCGCCATACGCGGTGAGGGAATCATGAATACACCTGTAGGGTATTGACTCTTACCGATCTGTCTGGTTTGTAAGGGCCGTTCGGGCAGGAACACAAATAGGGACGTGGCTGGCAGCAGTGCTGTTTATTAAAATGCTCCTCTTCACGCTTTTCCTTACTCTTGCTTCCCCCCCCCCCCCCTCCCCCCCCCCCGAATATCTGCCTGGTCGGTGAAAACCCAACGTGCTCCGTCCCGGCATTGGAGGGATGCGAAGGTCTATGATCATACGACTACGGCCGTGCATGATAGGAGTACACCCTCCTTTCCTTTTCCGCCTCCTCTGATCTTGCCTCTACCTATATGTGCTGCCTCTGTTGTTGCCTCTGCTCTTGCCTCTGCTCTTGCCTTTGCTTCTGCCCTTGGCTTTCTTCGCCCCCCGCTGTTGCCACTCTGGCGTTGCCTCTTCCTTTGCCTTTTGGCTATACCTTTGCCTTTTACCTCCCGTTCTCCGTGTGACGATGTGATGTGATGTGCATGTGCATGTTGATGGGACGCAGGACTGACGAAGGAGTACAGGAACTCCACCGGAGGTTCTAAGCTGGCCGTCGACAAGCTCGACCTGACCATGTACTCGGGCCAAATCACCGCTCTGCTCGGCCACAACGGGGCCGGAAAGGTATACCACTATGTCCCTAAATATAAGAACTGTTTATATATCAGTATGTAATCTAAACGTTTATTATATCAGTGAACATATTGGTACCTATTTTTAGCAGACAATAGGCAGTCAGACCAAAGGGAGATACAATCAGATTTTGGAAAGGGGAAAAGCCAGGAAGGAAGGTGGGAACGATAGGTAGGAAGGAAGTAAAGAAGGAAAGAAGGAACAAAAAATCTGATTTCACCGCGTTTTTGCTCTGGCGTGTGTTGTGTGTCGGGGGGCGTCGCAGCGTGGGGCGGGACAGGGCGCCCCCCCCCCCCTCCCCTATCTCCAAGAGGAGGCGTTTCGTTTGGATGGGATTCAATGATGAAATGAGTACCTGTCGGAGCTGCCCATTTTCACCGATGAGAGCGTTGTTAACCTTTCCCCCCCCCCCCCCGCCGGCGTAGCCGAGCATCTATCTTACGCTCTAGCAGAGAAAAAGCCACCTATAACCGAAACCCCACCGCCGCCGCCGCCGCCACCACCACCGGTTCCGATGTTTTTTTCTTAAACCAACCCCTCTATAGTAGAACTATGCACTCCGTTTAGATGATAAACTACTTGGGATCTATACTGGAATATACTTTGTTTTTTTTTTGCAGCAGGAAAGGGGTTTTTTACCCCCAACTGCACACACCCATTTTAGGGGAGAAATTTACTTGAATTTAGACTGGAGTCGTGTTTGCAGTATAGAAAAACCGGCTTACAACCCCCCCCCCCCGGTCTATGGTCATACGACTACGGCCATGCATGAAAAATGAAGTACCCTGCCCCTCCCCCCTTTCGCTTGTCCAACCCCTCCCTAAATTTGGAAACCCCTGCCGGCTTTTGCCTTGCTGTTTTTGGCAGACGACAACGATTGCCATGCTCACGGGGATGACCCCGGTGACATCCGGGTGTGCTTTCGTGGGGGGGCGAGATGTGAACGGTGACATGAGCAACATCCGGCGGTCTCTGGGAGTGTGTCCGCAGCACGACATCCTGTACCCTAACCTTACCGTAAGGGAGCACCTCCGCATGTACGCGGTGCTCAAGGACGTGCCGCGTTCCCAGTTGCGGGAGGCGATCAAGGTGTGTGCGTGTGTGTGTGAAAAATGGAGACTCGGGACTGTTGTATATCGTGCCTGTTGCACACAAGCACAAATAGACGAAGACGAAAGAGGCACAGAAATAGAAGTAAAACGCATGACAGGGAAAAAAAACGAGCACGACAAAGAAGAGAAATACGTAAAAAAACGAGCGCACTAAAAACTATTTAAAAAAAAAAAATCAAAGCAAACATTAGCTTGTTCGTTCGAAGAAAACATAACGCAAATACAATAAATAAAAACCCCGTTAAAATTGTGATACATGATGAATTAATTACACGATCGTGGGACGATGGTTGGACTACATGACCGTACAGGGCATATTGTTCGTGTCTTCGGCTACTGATTTGATAGGGTCCAGTAGATTCAGCTTTATGTAACATGTGTCCAAGCGACAGTCGGTATTTTTTTTGTACAATTTGACAGCGGTGTTCTTTTGCGTTCAGCGTCACCGGAGCGGTATAGAGAGAGGATGGTTGCCGGTACATCCAAGGACGGTTAAATCCTCACCACGCTGCTCTGCTTTTCCTTACGGCCTACCCATCGCATAAAAAAAAACTGGGATGTTGTCTTCTGATTCTACGGGTGGCCCGTCTTGCTCGATTGTGTTGTTGCTGGTGGTGTTGTTGTTGATGGTGATACTGTTTTTGTTGTTGTTGGTGTCGTAGTTGTTGGTTGCTGTTATTGCTTGCCGCGGCTATTGCTGCGGCTATTGCTGCGACTGTTGTCGTTGTTGTTGTTGTGACTGCCCAGGCTTCGAGTAAGAACCCTCCGTTCGTCCCCTTTCCCCCCACCCGCCTCCGCCGGTTCAACATTGAAACCAGACCACGCTCCAAGACGTGGGTCTTACGGAGAAGGAGAACGAGCTGACGGCCACTCTCTCTGGCGGCCAAAAGCGCAAATTGTCCGTGGGTATCGCACTTATCGGAGGGTCAAAGGTGGTCTTCCTCGACGAGCCGACTTCGGGCATGGACCCTCACAGGTATGTTTGTGTCATGTGACGGTACTCCTGCCCCTTGACGGCTTATTGGCGGAGAGACGTCACGGAGAGACGTCAATGACCCGTCAAGGACCCGTCAAGGAAACACCCACACTATATCTAGTAGTATTCTAAAGACGCCATGAAGGCCAAAATTAGACCGTCAACTGACATATTTAATTTTTTTGCCAACTTTGGGCATGGACCCCGCACAGGTATGTTAGGTTATGTGGTGTAATGCGGCGGTTTTTTATCTGGGTTTCTTCTCCATCTGTCTGGCGTTTTTGTGTTCGTTTTTTTTGTCATTCGAGGCTGGCGTGATTTGGTGGTGCGTTCACCGTGTACCGATTTGTTTTTTCTTCGATGGCTGTGCTATAGGCTGGGGTTTATGTAGCCCAACCCCCCCCGCCGGTCGATGTCGGTTTGTGAGAGAATGTCTAGTCATTGGTGTTTTGTTATTGATTGGATGCGCAGTTAACTTTGTGCCTGATGCTGCTGCTGTGATGTCCGAGCCGAGCACTTATTGTATTATCCGCTTCACAAATCCGCCCACGTTTTCTGCATTCGTTACTTGACATTCGTGTCGCAAACGTTTTTGTCAGGTGTACAAGGGTCAATCACGGGTGTAGTTTGCCTTCTGCCCGGTTCCCCCGCTCCCCGCACCCCCCCCCCCCCCGCCCCGCCCTCCCGAGTCTTCCCTTGCCCGCCCTCTTTGGGTTGATCGATCTCTGTCTTTAATAATACTACTGAGCGCCACTTCTTGTTTTTTCCCTGCGGCTCACTGCCGCTAGTACGGTAATCCGCCACGCAAAACAGACGTCTATTAATATGATGATGATGGTGAAAATAATGGCGATAAACTTAAGGATGATGACTGATGTTGTTGGTGATGATGATGTTATATACCACGTTAGCCCTTTCCCTGGATGTATATCTCACTATATCGTTTGTTTGTTTTTTTCTCTTCCTCCTCCAATCGCGGCCCCGCAGCCGTCGGTTCACGTGGGACCTGATCCGGAAGAACCGGGACGGGCGCGTGATCGTCCTGACGACGCACTTCATGGACGAGGCCGACCTACTCGGTGACCGCGTGGCCATCATGGCCGACGGCGCCCTTCGGTGCTGCGGCAGCTCACTCTTCCTCAAGAACCACTACGGTGTAGGGTGAGTCGTCTGCATTCGGTCGGTTATTCGGTTGGTTGTAATTCGGTCGAAGTTTTGGTCGGTGCGGCAGCTCTCTCTCTCTTAGTCAGGAATCACTCCAACGGAGGATGAGTCACAAGCTTTATATTTTGTCGGTTATTCGGTTCGGTTGGAATTCGGTCGGTTGTAACGATCAGTTCGGTCCGTCGGTTGGTCATGGCGCCGGTTGGCCAGCACGTCGGTCGATCATGCGGTCGGTAATTCGGTTTGTTCCGGTATGGTGGCTTTGTCTGTTATTCGTGGGTGAGGGGTCAGTTGGTTTAGGCAGTCGGTTGATCTGTTCGGTAATCGGTAAGTTATTCGAATGGTCACTCGGTCGATCGGTCGGGTGGTCAGTCGACTTGTTGGTCGATTGGCCGGTCGCTTACTAAAAATGCCACCATACAGTAGGAAACCGGCCTTTTCTGTGCTCCGTCAAGGCCTCTTTGTCCCTTATTACACTGCTTTTTAGTGTAGGGAGCGGCCAGTCAAGGGGGTCAAATCGCGATCTACCAGCTTAGTAGTCGGTCGAAAGTTCGGTTGGTCATTCGGTTGGTCGATCGTTCGGCCGATCGGTCGGTTGTTCCGTCGTTTTTTTCGTCGTTCGGTTGGTCATTCGGTTGGTCGGTCATCCCATCGGCCGGCCGGTTATTCAATCGGTCGTTCGATCGGTCACATAAAGCGGTGAATACATTGAGAAACCTTCTACACTATATGACTTTCTGTTGCACTGCTGCCACACGCGTTCTCAGGTACAACCTGACGATTGTCCGGGATTTCCAAGATAGGAGCATGGCGGCCTCGACGAATGACACGAATGAGACGAAAGAGAATGGCGTGGCAGACGAAAAGAGGGACGGGGACACCAACAACGACTTCGGCGTCAATACCACTGCGGCTCAGGTGCGCTCCCCTAGGTAGAATTGTAGTATAGAGGAGAAAGGAAGGCTTGGGAGAAGGGGGATTAGGGGGCGGGAGGGGTTGGCGGGGAGAGAGGGGAGTTGTGGAGGGAGAGGGGGATTGGCGGGGGGGAGAGTGTGCTCATGTCGTGCATGGCCGTAGTCGTATGACCATGGAAGTGGCCACACCATAAATCGAATCAATTCATTGGAGGCTGTCGTCCATAATATGCAAGTCCGCCTCACAAGCGGTTCTTAGTGGGATGCAGCAGCCCACTCTTCATGCGACTCGCCCAGCACCTCACGGCGCTTCGCGCTTGGTGCAAGCAATGTCTTCCTGGTTGGTGAAAACCCCACGTGCTCCGTCACGGCATTGTAGGGTCCTGAGACAGGAATGGGTTTACTATGTATCTGCCTCGTGGGTGCCTTACCATATACACACTACGTGATACGACAATTCTCCTTGTGCGGAGTTTAGGTTCTCCACCCCGCACAAATGATCTAACCCCACCACCAGCCGTGGCGACCGCCAAAAAAACGAGGGGGGCATACTCATTTGCTCATTCGTTATTTGCCTTCGCCACTTGACCACTGACCACGCATCCCTTTCGAGACGGTGGCGGGAGTGGGGGCTGTAACTCATGGCATGCATGGCCGTAGTCGTATAACATAGACCCTCGCAGGGGGGGGCGGCTCGAGGGGGAGTGGGGGGGTGAGGAAGGGGTGTTTGTTTTGTTTCGATCTTATGACGGGCGCGCAGAAAGCAAGCTCGATCGGGGGGGGGAAAGCGGGACTGCCTGTTCTGTGAGTGAGACTTGGCCCGCCGTAGGGTCGCATGGTTTTGTGCGTGTGTGTTTTAATGCACAGCAGGCGGTGTTAAGCGTGTGACACTCGCGCGCTTGTCGCCCTGGGCTGCGGCGGTGCACCGCCTAGTCCGTACGAGGATGGTCATGGTCAGGGTCACGAGGAGTTTTGTGGAGGTAGGCGTTGTTTTGCTAATATACCGTGTGCATTGGGTAACCCCCCCCAACTCCCCACGTTTCGCTTCGCGCTTGATGCTAGCAATGTCTGCCTGGTAGGTGAAAACCCGACATGCTCTGTCCCGGCATTGTAGGGATGCGAGGGTCTATGGACATACGACTACGGCCATGCATGAATATCGGGTACACCCCCCTCCTCACTTCCCCCACCACCATTGCCACCACCACTACCGCCGCCCCTCGCGTGTGAGCTTGCGAGGGGTTAAGTGGAAACTACGTTTTTTTTCTGATCGTGCATGCATGGTGTCCTTGTCATATTTGTTTATTTGCTTGTTTTTTGGGGGCGCAGGAGGAAGAGGTGAAGCCGATCAAGCGCCTCGTGCGCTCGCACGTGAGACAGGCGGCGCTTTTGAGCAACGTGGGGGCCGAGATCTCGTTCCAGCTTCCGAACGACGCTTCTGCTTCCTTCGAGGGCATGCTCACAGAGATAGACGCGCGCAAGGCCGAGCTCAGGATCAACAGGTAGGCGACCTTTGATTGTGTGTCTGTGACCGTGTTTGTGTGCGTGTACGTCGTCGTGTGGTGTATTATTGTGTTTGGTTTTCGTTTCCGCTTTGTATGGCTTTGTTTGTTTAGTTTTGTTTTTTCCATGTTCGTGTCTTAACGCTTTTGGTAGTGCACTCTAATTCCAAGATAAACCTAAACTTGACTCTAATTCCAATTGTTTTGTTCCCACAACGGGAATGCAGTCCTTAAGGCTCCAACGGGTTACGTGGGTTGACCGTTTTGCTGTGTTAGCGTTTTTCGTTGGCCGTTTTGTTGGTTTCGTCCGTTCTGGTCGGACTTTGGTTTGGTCGGACTTTGGTTGGTGTTGGTGTTGGTGTGTCGGTGTCGGTGTTGATGCTTGGTTGGTGTCGGTGCTGTTGTTTTTTGTGTTTGTGCTGGTCTCGGTGCTGGTGTTACTGACCCTGTTGGAGCGTGCTCCTGTCTTATTGGTTCCTGTCCGGACCCTCAAGCAATGGGCTGGAAGACAACGGCGCGCGAGAGAGAAGAGAGAGAAAGAGGCGTCGTTCAGGGGGGAGGAAACAGCCCTGTATAAGCTAACAATTATACCTGGTACGGTATGTACGGTATACCTTATACCATGGCCACAGATATCATGTCCCGCGTACCATGTACAGAAAGTATACAGTTGTCGGTCCATACGTATAACGCCCTATCCTTCCCTTTACACGGGTTCGTCTATCTTACCCCCCCCCTCTTCCCGATCTCCGTGTGTTCACGCCCCATCCCTCCTCCCACCCCCGCATATCCTCCGCCCCCCCTGACCTCACGTTTCGCTTCACGCTCGGTGCGAGCAATGCCTGTCTGGTCGTTGAAAACCCGAGGTGGTCCGTCCCGTCCTTGTAGGGGTGCGAGGGTCTTGTAGGGATGCGAGGGTCTGTGGTCATACGACTCCGGCCATGCATGGCATGCGACTAATGAGTACACCGCCTCCCCATACCCGTATGTTCGCCCCCATCCCCCCCCCTCCCTTCCCCTACCTGTTCCTGGTCTTCCTGGGCTTAAGCTACGGCATGAGCGTCACCACCCTCGAGGAGGTGTTTCTGCGCGTTGCTAGCGGTACGGATGACGTTCACGCCCGGAAAAGCTTGGCCGGGAGAAGCCTGCAGCGCCAGAGCAGCCAGTCGTCCAACATGATGATGGCGGCCACCGCTACGGTGGGTTTTGGAGACCGGTCTCTTTTGACGCGTCAAGGCGTATTTTTGACGCGTCAAGACGTATTTTGACGCGTCAAGGCATCTTTTTGACGCATCAAGGCCTATTTTTGACCCGTCAAGAACTCTGCGGACGCGTCAATGCTTCTTTTTGACGCGTCAAGGCCTGTGTTGACGCGTCAAGGTCCCCTTTTGGCCTTAACATACTGGATTTAGTGTATGAGGGCGGTCAGTCAAGGGGTCGAACCGCGGTCTCCTGTTTAGCACCTTTTTGTGGGACGTGGGATGCGGGGGGTAGTTACGTACGTACGGCGGAGGGGGGGAGGGAGGGAGGGAGGGAGGGTTTGCAATAGTCTTCTACCAAAATGATCTCTTCCACCGTATGAAGGTGATGGCAGACACCGCTAAGGTGGGTTTGCGGTTTGGGTGGAGGCGGTGGGTAGGACGTGAGATGCGGAAGTAGTCACGTACGTATTCGCAATACCGCAGAGAGGAAGTAGAGAGCGGTTCCGTCCTGTTTTTCTTTTTTCCCAAATTTATCCTTAACCCCGTGTCAGGAGTGCGCTCCCATTTCGGGGACTAATCACTTGGAATTAGACTAAGATATCGGTATGCAGTAGTACAATGACTAACCTCTCCCACCCCCCCCTCCTTTTCGGTGATTTTCTCCTAAAAACCCACCAGATATGATGTGTGTGTGTCTGTGCAGTGCAGTAGAAAAAGAGGTAGCCTACCCCCCCCTCCATTTCGGCGACCTTTCTCTAAAAGCCCCACCAGATATATATATATATATATGTGCGTGTCTCTGAACAGTTGGCAGTTGTAAAATGGTTAATATTCTCCCACCCCCCTACTTTTCGGCGACCCTCTCGTAGAAACCCCACCAGATATGTATATACGTGTTTCTGTTCAGTGAAGTAGTAAAAAGGTTATAACGTCATCTGGTACACCAGATGGTGGCGAAAAAAACGATCGCGCAAGCCTTGGAGATAGGTGGTGGCCACAGGCGGCGAAACAGGAAGGGGGATAAGATAAGCAAAAAAAGCTATGTACCTGGTGATAATCAGCGCCCAAATGTTGGAGGTTTCTCTATTTAGGAGTAGGAACGGTGCTCCGTCTCGAAAGGGATGCGTGGTCTAATATTCCAACGACTAAGGCACGCAACTACTAAGTACGCCCCCACCCCTCCTCCCCCCTCCCGCATGGTCATACGACTACGGCCATACACGACATGAGTACAGTACACCCCCCCCTCCGCTTCCGCCTCTATTTCGAACACCTTCTCCTGCAACTCCCACGATACAAAATATGTGTTTCTGTGTTCATGTACAGTGCAGCAGTAAAAATGTAACCCCGAGCATCTACGTATGGTCATACGACTACGGCCATGCACGAAAATGAAACAAAGTACACCCACCCCCCCCAACCAACCAGGCTGGCGCCGCCGTCAAGGAAACGGGCGAGGAAAAGTTCGTCATGGACAGGTCGAAGTCTCTGTTTGTCCCGCACGTGGCGGCGCTTACCAAGAAACGGTTCCTGACCTTCAGGCGCGACAAGAAGATGTGGGCGTTCGTGGTCTTCATGCCGGCGTTTTTCGTGTTCATCGGAGTCCTCATCATGCAGGCCGAGTCCACCTTCTCCGACCCGCCCGCGCTGGCTCTTTCGCCCACAGTAAGCTGTCTTTTCGGGGGGGGTGGGGGAATGAAGGGTACCCCCCCCCCCCCCCCCCCCGCCCCGCCCGCCCCCGTGCGTTTAATAACGCCTACGTGGAACAGTCATACAACAGGGGCTCGGCGACATTCCCGTATGCGGAGGAATGCACCCTGAGTACGAGTACGTGCGACACCTCGGAGCTGGTGTTACAGATGGACTTCGCCGAGAAAGCTGATCCGACCGATCTCGATCTAGGCCCGGCCTCGAGTGGTGACGATGCCGTCGTACTGGTGAGTGAGGCTTGCTTGATTGATTGGATTGGTTGGTAGATTGATTGGTTGATTGATTGGTTGGTTGATTGATTGGTTGATTGATTGATGGATTCATTGGTTGGTTGATTGAGTGATTGGTTGGTTGGTTGGTGTATTGGTGGATTGATTGATCGATTGATTGATTGATTGCTTAATTGATTCATGATGTTTGGTTGGTTGATTGATCGATTGATTGGTTGATTGGTTGATTCATTGATTGATCTGATTGATTGATTAATTGGTCGATTAATCGTCAATGGGGGTGGTCTTGCTTGTGGTCTTGGTGCTTGCTGCATCCTGTTCGGTGAGAGACCCTGTTGAACTTGAAGTTGAAGTCCAACTTGCGCTTAAAGTTGGGCGTGCAGTATAAGTTGATTTTTATCCCGGCTTTTTTCGTAGTTGATGCTGCTGCCGCTGTTGCCGTTGTCGTTGGCTGTGTTGTAATGTTTCTCGACTTGTGTTTTGTTTCGACCGGCAGATGAACGAGGCGCTTGTAGACCGGAGCGACTTCAATAAGGTCTACGGAGCCGTGAGCTTCCGAGATGTCGACACCGCCACTGGCACGTTCGACTACACCGTGCACGTGAGTCTACTTTTACTGCCTGCAACAGCAGCCGGAACGGCGTGTCTATACCGCTAATTATTGTCCGAGCGCTGATAGCTGACCAAAGACACTCATTCACATCCCATCACATCGCATCACATCGCATCAGGGGCCTAACATTTTGAGCTCGGCAGGCATTCATTAACATCAATCGATGTTCAAGTTTCTGTAATTTTGTTACGTAAAACGTTTGGATTCGTACAGCACAGCAGGCGAAAACATGACCCTACTACCCGTGCTGCTATCATAGGCCCTCGCGCTGCTCGTACGTAGACGGATGATGACACCAAAATGTTTTTATTTTTTTTAGTCACTATCCCTTATATCCCTTAAATGGTACCTTAAAAGGGGTCCGTCACGAAGGGGCTAAGGCGGCTTGTCGTGACCCCCTGCCCCCCCCCCCCCCCCCGGCCCCGTCCAGGGGCCCCCCCCCCCCCCCCCGGCCCCGTCCAGGGGCCCCCCCCCCCCCCCCCGGCCCCGTCCAGGGGCCCCCCCCCCCCCCCCCTCCCCGTCCCGGCAATGCAGGCCAGTTACAGGGCCCAGCACAGCTTCCCGTTGTACGTGAACCAGATGAATACGGCAATTCTGCGAATCGTCGGAGGAAATGACGACCTGAGCATCACGACCACCATGCACCCGATGCCTCGTAAGACCTGGTGCTGCCTGCAACTTTTCTGTCTCTTTTTATTTTCGACTTTTATTGTGAACATTGCTGGAGACATATAATACATATGTATGATTCGAAAGATCATTTTATGGCATGTTTATGCTTCCAGGTATATCATTATATTAAATGTATTGGCTCCGAAGTATCATTCGACGACACATGTATATGCTTTAAAGCATCGTTTTATGACATGTATGTGTATGTTTCAAAGCATCATTATATATATATATCATACGTCCATCCATGAATTCACCGTTTTGCTTTTTCACGAAATGTCTTCACTTGTTTTCGTTTCGTACGATGATTGTTTCAACAAACAGACTGCAGGCTTTGTTTGTTTTACTTGAGGTCATAACAGCAGTGTCCTTTTTTTCATGGTAAAACATCGTACCTGGTACTGGCCAGGAAAGCAAGCCCTTTCCAAGCACAGCTTCTAAAGCTCTGATCACCCTGGTATAGGGTTAGGGTTAGGGTTTGGTGCTTCAGGCGCCAAGCACAAAACCTCCGTAAATATTTATTATCAAGACGTGTGTCCACCCCTCCTGCACAAGCCCCAGATTCCCTGTCATACGTTTAATCTTCCACGTTTTGTTTTTTTGTTCCGGTGGGCGCTTGTTTTGTTTTGTGTGTATGTGTGTGTTTTTCTTGTGTGCGCAGGTACTGCGAACCAGAATGACGACGAGGAGTCGTTCGTGGACTGGTTCGTCGTGTGGTTGTTCATCATGATCGCTTTCTGCTTCGTGCCTGCCGCCTGGATAGCGTACATCGTTCGCGAGAAGGAAACCAAGTGCAAGCACCAACAGGTATCATACTTGATCTGATATATATAGTGGGTACCCCGACTTAAGAAAGGGTACCCTATATAAGAGAATAGCACAGTTAAGAGAGGCCAAATCGGCTGAACCCGCCTACACTATATCTACTGTATATATTTACCACTGTGGATAAGAGAGAGGGCTAGTTAAGAGAGCTGTTTTTGGCCTGTACCACACCTAGAGTCTCTTAAATAGGGGTGCCCACTGTACTTCGAAGTATACGTCATACCATATTATACCTGGAAATCTCATGGAATACGTACATCGTACTGTTACTGTCAGGTATCATATTTGTTTTAAACAACGTTGAAACTATTTGAAACCGTGACTACACGTTGCCCCTGCTCTCCCCCTACTCCTCCTCCTCCTCCTCTTCCCCCCCCCCTCGAAGGTCCCGACCTTGGGACGGGCTCGTCAACTAGCTATCCAAGTCCAACATGACGGCCCTTTCTCCTCCCCCCTCCCAAACCCGACATGCTCCGCCCCGGCATTGTACGAAGGGATGCGAGGGTCTATGGTCATACGACTACGACCATGCATGAATATCGACTACACCCTCCTCCCCTCTCCTTTGTCGCCTGCCCCCCCCTTCCCCCTACTCTCGTCTCTCCCTTTACGCATAAGGTTGTGTCTGGGGTAGGCCTTGAGGCATACTGGACATCCTCGTACCTGTGGGATGTGGTGTCCCTGATCCCCGCGGTGGTTTTCACGATGGCCGTGCTGACGGTCGAAAATGTGCATGGCCTCATCGATGGAGAGGCGGGGGCGGCGACGGGCCTTCTGTTCATGCTCTACGCCTTGAGCATGGTGCGTGCGTGTGTGTGTGTGCGTGCTCGTGTGTTTGCTTGTGAAGGGCTTAAGGAGAGCTTGAGAGAGCTTGAGAGAGCTTGTGAGGGCTCGAGAGAGAGAGCTAAAAAGAGCTAAACAGAGCTTGCGAGGAGGGCTCGAGATTGTTTTTTAAGAGAGCCTAAGAGAGATCAAGAGAGATTAACAGAGCTCGAGAGAGTGAGATAGCTGAAGAGAGGTTACGAAACTTTGCGAGACCTTGCGGTCGTTGGTTTTTTCCTTCAATTCTTGTTAGAAGGATAATTATATATACCCACTATGTCCAGAATGTAAGGACCGTTTGGGTATTCGTGTTAATAATCAAACGATCCTTACTTTTACGGACAGCAGGGTGGTCAAGGCGGTGTGTGGTGGGCCGCTCGCTGTTGCCCTGACTGTTGCGAAATCATGACACGGATTTTCCAGAGTGTACTCCGATTGCAGGTGGGGCTTGGCTCTTGCCTCGCGCCCTGAACCCCAGAGCTTCCTAAACAGTCTACACGAATAGGCCTGCCATGTAGTACGCCAACCTTTCCCGTATTCCTATTCCTCGGGCTTCGCAGGGCGATACCACAACACCAAGGTTATCAACTTATCACACTCACCAATGTCACTTACTCCCGAATCACCGACCGGGGCACCATCGTGTGTACCGTAGGCCTGTACCGTACAGTGGGTCGGTCCTATTCACTATGCCCCCCCCCCCCCCCCCCTCTGCGTTCTTTCACATACCCCCCCCCCCCCCGCTCCGTCTCGGAAGGGCGATTGCGTGGTCAATGGTCAATGACTGAAGGCAAGCACAAATGAGTACGCCCCCCCCCCCCCCCGCCATAAAGCCTTCATACTAGAACCTGTATGGTGTCTTTTTTGTCGTCCTTTATTTTTTTTTTTTCCGTTCTATTCAGGCCCGAGTAACTAGCCTTGTGGATGTTTTGTTCAAGTCCTTCTCCGTCGCGCAGAACTCGTTCCTGCTCCACAACTTTCGTGACGCCTTCCTTGGCCTCGCACCCCACTGAGGTTCGTCCAGCTTAAAGCGGAGAAGCGGACGATAAGCGCGGTCATGCTGTGTGGCCCCTCAGTTCGCTCTCGGGTACGGGCTGCTTGACATCGGCATCAATGTCGGAAACGAAACCGGGGGTGGTGACGATGACGACGACGGCTTTACCGATGATGGACGGTTGGACGAGCCTCTCGACCTGAGCGTCGCAGGCGGCGAGCTCGTGTACATGGCGGTGTCTGCCGTGGCGTTCTTGTGTGTGCTGCCTTCTTGGAGAGTGGTGGGAGAAGGCAAGGGGGCTGGGGGGGGGCAGCGGGGGGGGAGGGAGAGGGTGTACTTGTTTGTTGTTTGCCTTAGTCATTCGACCATTGACCATCACATCGTCGCCATTTGACCATTGACCATGCATCCCTTTCGAGACGAGCAATGGCGTGTACTTATGTATTGCTTGCCTTGGTCATCTGATTATTGACCGCACAGTCCTTTCGAGGGCGGAGCACCGTCCCTACTCCTAATAGAGACACCTTGAACAGTTTGGGCGGGGGGGGGTGTACTCATGTCATGCATGGCCGTAGTCGTATGGCCATGGGGACCCTCGCATCCCTAAAATACCGGGACAGAACACGTCGTGTTTGTAAAGAGGGGGGGTGTGCTCATTAGCCGCATGTCATGCATGGCCGTAGTCGTATGACCATAGACCGTCGCATGCCTCAAAATGGCGGGACGGAGCACGTCGGGCTTTCACCGACCAGGCAGACATTGCTTGCACCAAGCGTAAGAAGCGAAACGTGAGGTGTTCGGCGGAGGGAAACGTGCAATGTGATGTGATGTGATGTGATGTGCCTTGGTGTATGCACATTGCGCAGGGATAGGCTTGAGCAAGATTGCGAAAATATGCCGTTGGTCTTAATAGTACTGTAGGTTGAAGGTGGCCTCTTCGAGATACACGAAGAGCACAAAATATGCCCAAAAGATAGGTATGTGTAAGTTTACGAAGATACCTATATACCTATCACGAAAAAGCCTCAGTAAATGTGCAGTCTGAGGTCCTTGTCTCTAGGGCCTATTTGCTACCAGGAATTAATTCGACAGTTTTGTTTTTGGCGCTTGTGTCCCACCCTGCATAGCCCAACAAGTAGCCAACCGACAGGAACCGACGCACGCACGCGTGCACGATTTTACCCCGCGCTTCGTCAGCGGTGACTGTAAAACTCTTATTTCTTGTTCATACCAAAAGAAAGGCTTTTTTTGTTTTCATTTTTTCTATTTCCATGTATTCGGCGCGTTCTTTTTCATCAAGTCATCTGATTTTTCCATCCCTTTTGTTCCCTCTCCTCCTTGTGTATACGACGTCCTGTTCATTTTTCATTGGCAGGGTCTCGGCGGGCGGGTCTGCCGCGTCCGGCTTTTTTGCCAAGCTGTTTGTCAACCTGTCCGTCGGGAGGAGCCTGGGCAAGCTGACGCCAAGGCAGCTCGGGGAGGAGGATGCGATCGACGAAGACGTGCAGACGGAGATGGACAGGGTTGCCGCTGGCGGCGCCAACAACGATGTCGTCAAGGTGATTGATTAATGATTGATGATGAAGCGTTGTTAGTGTTGGGCCGTTTAGAGTGTTGCAAAAATGGTTCTGAAAAACGCGGAACATTCCAAGGAGCGATCTGAGGAACGTTTCTGATAAACGAGGAACGTTTCTGAGAAACGAGGAACGTTTCTGAGAAGCAAGGAACGTTTCGTCAAAGGTGGCGATTTTTTGTTTGAGTTTTGTGCTTTTGATTTTAAGTGTCGCAGAGCGTTTCAGGCTTCGAGCAACATTCCGAGTAACGGTACGAGGAACGTTTCTGAGAAGGAGGAACGTTTCTTGCGAGAACCAAGGAACGACGCGTGCTACGGTAGAGGTACTGTACCTTTTTTTGGCTGAAACTTTTTCGGAATGATCGGGGGCTCCTTAACCCTTTTAGAAGTGCAGTCCCGTTTTGGGGACAAATTACTTAGAATTAGAGTGGTTTGTCCCCATAACGGGACTGCAGTTCTAAAAGGGCTAACCCCAAAATCGTCGAAATTTCATTGTTGTGTTTCAACATTTTTATTTGTATACTTAGGTCACGGGATTGTTCATCGCGTACGAGTACTCGTGGCATTTTTAGTTTCCAACATTTTTTTTTTTTACTTGCTATTAGTATAGAGCTGCTCAATAAGCCACCACCCTCAGAAGGCTAAAACATGGTGTATACACCTCTACCGTACCATGCGTCGGATGTTTCCGATAGACGACAACGTTTCCGAGTGGGTTTTCGTTGTCCGCAGCGTTTCGTTCGGGTAAGGTTTCCGAGTTAGATTGTTGAGCATCATTTCGGGTGTCTTCGAGGACCGTTTCTAGTTTCGAATAACGTTTCAAAGTACAGTTTCGAGTAATAACGTTAACGTTCGGAGTAGTAACCCTGCTGATCAACGTTCCCCTGTTCATTTCGATAGTTTGATTTGCCGATTTTAAAACTATGAAATAAAATATCTTCCTAAGTTTGGTGTGTGTGTTTTTTGTGTGTGTGTTGCTGTGTGTTTTCGTGCTTTTTGTTTTTCGACTGCATCGTATATATATATGTACCTGGGATATCCGACTATATGTTTTGTCAGGTCTCTGAGCTCCGCAAGGTGTACCCGGCGAGCAAGGGCGCCAAGGTGGCGGTCAAGAGCACCTCTCTCGGAATCCCCAAAGGGGAGTGCTTCGGCCTGCTCGGCATTAACGGGGCGGGGAAGAGCTCCACGCTCGCCATCCTCTCCGGTGAGCTTAGTCGGTGCTGGTGGTGGTGGTGTGCGGTGGTGGCGGTGGCGTTTTGTTTTTTATTTGGTCGAAATGGTTAATTTGTGCAGTCGAAAGCGCGAATCTGCAGGTTTTTGTAAAGATCAAAATCGTCGATTTTGGACGAGGGAAATGGTCGATTTGCGCGGTCGAAGGCGTGAGTTGCAAGTTTTTTTTACGTAGTAGAAGGCAAAACTCGTTATTTTGAAATCTCCGAAAGCAACGTTATATGTCTCCGAAACACGTTTTTTGCTGTCTTCCACCAGCGCACAGAGTTGACGACTACGGTTTCAAATGTCCACTAGCACTATTAAATAGTTGCTATATACTTCGTATATAGCGAGTGCTGCCCTACGTTTTGCTATCTACAGACAGTATTTGCACGACAAACTGGAAACGGCCGTCGAACATATGCACGCACCGCACACGCTCACCCCCACCCACCCACAGGCGAGGTGCCTCCTACGAACGGTTCGGCCCACCTCGGCGGCTTCGATGTCGGCAAGAACCCCGAGGCGATCCACAAGCTTGTGGGGTACTGCCCGCAGTTCGACGCTCTCTTCGAGACGCTCACTGGCAGGGAGCACCTCATGCTCTACGCCTCCATCAAGGTGAGGGGTGATCGATATGGGGGGGGAGTGGCAGCGGGGAGAGGGGGTTGGGAGATGGGTTGGGTAGGGGTAGGAGGGGTTGGGGTGGAGGAGGGCGGCATGGGCAGGGTAGGACCCGCATATTCAGGTCTGCACCCCAAGTTTCGCGGACAAACCATTTTTGCGGTAGCTTAAGTAGCTTAAGTAGCTTGGGTAGCTCAGGGGTTCTGCCTCCGTCAGGAAGAACGGAGGACACCTATTTTTTCCCTGGCTGGATCTGCTGCTGCTATTGCTTATTTTCCAGCTGCTGTTTCTACCGCTGCCCCTGCTACTGCTGCTGCTGCTGCTAATATTATTTCTGCTGCTGCTGACGTTAATCGTCTGCTGCTGCTGCTTCTGCTACTGTTGCCTCTGTTGTTATTGCTGCTGCTGCTGATATTTCTTCTGCTTCTGCTGATGTTGATGTCATTTGTGCTCGTGCTGGTGCTGCTGGTACTGCTGCTGATGCTGCTGCTGATGCTATTCGCGTAAATCTTCTGCTGATGCTGGGGCTCCTGGTTGCTGCTTCTCCTTCCGTGGCGGCGCGTTATAACAGGGTATCCCTACGGCCATGCGCCGAGCGGCCGTGGAGGAGAAAATCGAAGAGATGGGGCTGAGGCAGTATTGCGACAGGCCCGCAGGCGGCTACAGCGGCGGCAACAAGCGCAAGCTCTCTGTTGCCATGGCCATGATCGGAGACCCGCAGGTGTGTGTGTTTAGAGTGTACTCGCGTCATGCATGGCCGTAGTCGTATATATGACCATAGACTCCTCGCACCCCTACATTGCCTGGACGGGACGGGACGGGGTGTACTCATGTCGTGCATGGTCGTAGTCGTATGACCATAGACCCTCGCATCCCGACAATGCCGGGACGGAGGACGTTGGGTTTTCACCAACCAGGCAGACATTGCTTGCTTGCCAAGCGCAAGAAGCGAAACGTGAGGTGTTGGGCGAGTCGTATGGAGGGTGGGCTAGCTGCATCCTACTAAGAACCGCTTGTGAGGCGGACTTTCTTGCTTATGGACGACAGCCTCCAATGGATATATTTGACTTCTGGTGTGGCCACTTCCCGAGGGGGGGTGGGGGGTTAGCAGCAGTGTCTTGATTTTGTCGCATCAGTTTTATGTCCTTGGGCCCGCATCTTGGGCAGGGTGTTTTTTTTTTTTCGAGGGCGTTACTCTTGGCACCGTGTGTTGAGGCGTGTTGTTGTTGTTCTCGCATTAACTGATCGCGAAAAAAGTAGTTCGTGGTCACAGGACAGGCTCCAGAAAAAAAGCTCTCGAGTGGAAGAATACCTCAGGGAAAAAATAATACACAAACTAGAAAGTACAACGCAGTACGATATACATCGTAATTGCTGTGGCACATCGTGAACCTCAACCAAGAGAAAAATCAACCAATCCAAAGGAAAAATAAAGTAGGCGTGTGTGAGTGTTACACCTGGCGCTGTTTGGTATTGCGTTTGGGCGGGAGGAAGGGTGTCTGGCTGTTGGTTACGAGGGGCCTATTGGGTGGTTTTGTCTCCTTGTTTGTTTTCTTCGTGACAGGTCTGCTTTACTGCCCTTACTGGTGGATGGATGGAGGGATGGAATCGACGGACGGACGTATATGTGTCGTTTTGTCGTTTTGTTTTGTTGTTCTTTTTAATGATTTGGTTGTCGCTGTTGATGATTTTGCTGCTGCTGTTGCCTGCCGTTGCTACATACTGTTCATCATGTGTTTGTTGCTGCTGTTGCTTTTGCTTTCAATAGTCATCTTCGTTTGTTTACGCTGTTGTTAGTGCGCTATTTCTAAGTTGCTGATGTTGTTGTTGCTACTGCTAAGATCGTTTGCTGCTGCTGCTGCTGCTGCTGTTGTTTTTCTTGCTCTCCGCTTTGTTTTTTTTGGCCGCGGCACAGATCGTGTTCCTTGACGAGCCGAGCACGGGAATGGACCCGATGGCCCGGAGGTTCATGTGGAACGTCATCATGCGCATCGTTTCGGAAAACAAGGAATGCGCCATGATCCTCACCACGCACAGGTGAATGATTATTCGTATTTGATATATCCCCGGTACCTGGTATACCATTAACCGAGTACTCCTGTCTGTTGACGTGTTCTACCAGTCTACCGCCACCGTACCGTGCGGTATCCACTTGGTAGCCCCACAAGCGCGAACCAAACTATGCCAGTTGCTGCTGTCAAAGTGAGCTACGTAATACGTACTCAGCCTAAGAATATGAACCATAACGCCGAATTATCTCTACGACAACACACTGCAGATTATTACCATGTCGGTTCCCGATCCCGGATGATATTTTCCTTCTTTCGCGGGATGCTTACGAGCGATCATCGTTGAAGCAGTAACACGCTAGACTGCGTACATAGAATTTGGCAGCCATGATCAACCTCCAACTACCTAGACTGTACTGTAGATACTGGTAGTAGATAGACTAACGGTATCGTAGTTTTATTGATATCAATAGTGTACCGGCTTTAGATGCGTACATCTAGTTTTTCGCCGTGGTATCTCGTTTTTTTAGTATGCTGTTGTGTGTATTTGTCACTATGATACGTCGAAATACTATCACTAGTTACAGAAGAGGTACATCTGCCTGCCTGGTAGTGTTTTCTCTGATTTTTTCTGTTGCTTCTGGTGATTTCGGCTTCCCAATCGGTTTCGATTCCAACTTTGGTTCTTCAATCGGTTTGGATCTCCGGTCCGATTCGGTAATTTAATTAGTGTTATAATTTCCGTCGGTTTTGGATCTCCAATCGGTGTTCGCTTATTTCACCGTGTTGTGGTTGTTCTATATGCTTCGGTTCCTCAGCCAGTTTCGGTTTTATAATCGGCTGTTGGCTTTCCGACCGGCGTTTGGTTAATTTACTCGTTTTTGGTTCTTCTCGTACCTGTTTCCGTTCCTCAACCGATTTCGTTTATACCGACTTCGTTTTAAACGACGGTGTTTGATTATACAACCTCGTTTCCTTGGTTCCTCAACCGGTTTCGTTTTTTGGTTCAATCAGTTCTGGTCCTTCGATCAGCTTTGGTTCTTTAATCGGTTTGAGTGTTCCAATCTGTTTTCGGAGTTCCTTAGTAACCGGTTTCGTGTTTTTAATCGGTTCTCTGGTGTCCTTCCTTCCTGCTGTGTTGTGTCGTGACGTCGTGACGTTTTTTTTTTTTTTCTGTGCCCGCAGCATGGAGGAGTGCGAAGCCCTCTGCCAGCGCATCGGCATCATGGTCGGAGGACGCCTCAAGTGCCTCGGCAGCTCGCAGCACCTCAAGACACGCTTCGGCAAGGGTTACCAGCTGGAGGCGCGGGTCAAGGCCATTCCTCACGAGGTGCGTGCGTAAAAAGTTCAGGGAGGAGTTGTTGGAGAGATGTCTTGGGCGTTGCGGATTGTTTTGTACCAATGAAGATAATGATGATGATGTCTTGCGTTTAGCGAGGGTTTAGGGAGAGCACTTGTGTTTGCGGTGTTTGCGTCGTAGAATGTGATGGTTGTTCTTGTTGTCTGTTTCTGACGATCGTTGCTTTGTGTCGGGGGTTTGTTTTTGTTTATGTCCCTAAATATACGGCCATTACACTTCGGAACGTAATGGTATATACGCAATATTACTATTTCACAGCCATGCACTTCGTCGCCCCCCCCCCCCCCCCCTTCTTACCTTCGTCAAACCCTTAGCTCTTTTCTCCGCCCCATACCCCCCCCCCCACAATCCCTCTCCTTGCCCCCCCCACCCCCCCCCCACATCTCTTCTCCTTGTCATTCACGATGCGACGTTTTTGTTCGGCGTGCAGGAGACAGACAAGATGATGGTGACCATCGCGGGTGCCACCAGCGGGAACGGGACTATCGGAAACGACAGGCGGGTGCTGCACGCGGCGCTGGCCGCCGCTGAGGCCCCCGGGCTGGAGGCGGAGATAACGGCGACGGGGCGAGGGGCCGGCATCTACCACGCCATCGCCAGCTCGGGCGGCGCGCCCACGAGGGACTTCGCGACCTGGATCTGCTTGGAGAAGAAGTGCTCCATGGTGAGAGAGAGAGAGAGAGAGAGAGGATTGAGTACTGAGGCGTCTTTTTTGTATTCGTACCCTTTGTATTTTTTTGTACGAGTATGGTGCCATGGGTGTTTAGTATTTCAAGTGTTTAGTTTTTGTCCGATATTTTATTTTATTTTTCTCTCAATTTCTTTATTCCACTGTTTTTTTTCAGGTGTTGTTCGAAGAGTTTTGTTTCTTTAAGTGACCCCCAACTTTTGTTTTTCAAATGCCCTTCCAGTTGTTTTTTTCAATTGTTTTTTGTTTTGGCACATTTACGGACATACGTGTATACCAGTAGTTGGAAATTCGGCCCCTGACCGTGTTGTGTCTGCTGTGCACCGTTGCGCAATAATGCTGTGCAGCGCCGTAGCAGTGCCTGAGAGAACATCAGGCGCCGCCCAACGAAAAGAGACGACGCCTATCATATCATAGCGTATATCCAGCATTGTGTTTGCGTTTTGCTCTTGCATCTACTTCGTACCCCGTACCTTTTTGCACGGGTAGACAGTTTGTTTCTGCATGTGTATTGTGATGCGTTTTGTTCGTTTCGTTTCGTTTCGTTTCGTTTCGCGATTGCTTTACGTTTTGTTTTTTCGTTTGTTTCTGCATGTGTATTTTTTGCGGTTTTGGTTGTACGCTGCCCCCACGCGATGCGACTCCATGATAAGCAAGGGTAATAATGCCATGTAGTCGGATTTCTATGTCTCGAGTCCTGGTTTTGTCAGTGATGCGATGGATGGTGAGCTCTAACCTAGTGGTGCCCTGCCTGAATCGTCGTTTTTTTATTGTGCGGCGCAAAACAACCGGCAGGTAATCGAGTTCGTAGAGAACAACTTCGTCGATTCCCTATTGCGAGAAAAGCAGCACGCCAAGATGCGCTTCGAGTTCCCCCAACAGGACAAGCCCCTGGCCGGGATATTCGGCTTCATCGAGGTCAGTGAGAAAACGCTCCAGAGCTGTTGATGCGTGGCTTTATGTGTTTCCCCCCCTATTTTGCCATTTTGGGTATATTGTAGACCAGAGACCAGCCAGTGTATTGTGTATAATCGCCTATCCATGCATGTCTCTTTTCGTACACTCATTCGTCTACGATAGTGTGCTCATCCATGCGTCCATCCAATCCATCTATGCATCCATCCATCCATCCATCCATCCATGCATCCATGCATCCATGCATCCATGCATCCGTTCATCCATCCATCCATCCAATCCATCCATCCATCCCAACCCATCTCAACTACCTCATCCATCCATCCATCCATCCATCCATCCCAACCCAACTCAACCCACCTCATTCATCCATCCATCCATCCAACCCAACTCAACCCAGCCCAGCCCAGCCCACCGCCCAGCCCAACCAACCACCAACCACCCAACCAACCAACCAACCCACCCACCACCCCACCTAACCCATCCACCCACTACCCAACCCAACCCACCCAACCACCCACCAACCCAACCAACCAACCAACTCACCCAACCCACCAACAACCAACCCACCACCACCCAACCCAACCACACCAACACCCACAACCCACCCAACCCGATCAACCACACACAACCACCCACCAACCACCCACCAAAAACCCAACAACCACCGACCCGACTCAACCCAACCCAACCCGATGAAAATCACCGCAGAACAACCGCGCGGCGCTGTCGGTGGGCGAATACTCCCTGACCCAGACCTCGCTGGAGCAAATCTTCAACGCTTTCGCAGCCAAGCAGGAGGAGGAACTAGGACACGCGGCGGGCACGGCTTAAACCCTCAACCCATTCAGAATTGCATTCAGAATTGCAGTTTTGTTTTTTTTGTAGGATTCACATTTTTTTGCACCCTGTTTTTTAGAATTGGACTCATTTTTGCCCTATCTGGGGGGAAACACTATTAAATACTTGTATCTAGAGTGGAATATTTTTTGTTGCGGGAGTAAAAAGGGTTTAAGACCGACCAGCAGGCGGGTTAAGGTGGAGGGGACAGGGAGCAGGGGGGTGTTCTCCTTTGTTGCTTGCGTTGGTGATTTTGACTATTGACCACGCATCCCTTTCGAGACGGAGCACCGTTTCTACTCCTAGTAAAGGCACCTTCAACATTTGGGTGATCATTACGTTTTTTTTGCCATATATCTGGTATTACATTAAGTGGGGAAGGGGGTAGGAAACGGAGGGAAGGATGCAGGGGGGGGGGGGGGGGGGGGTCGAAGGGAAACCGCGGCGGACGAAAACAGGAAAGATCCGGTAAACAAAGCAGATGCCAGACCGTAGTCGTATGTAAAACGATAGGTACCGGGGGGGGGGGGGGGGGGGGGGGCACCCATTGCAGTTGGGCCACTTTCGGCCCCATAGATACATCATCTCTCTTTTTTCGACTGACGCTCAAAAGAACGGTTGTGGGGGGAATTTTCTACGCCCCCAAGAAATTTCTGTGCCTGTAAGAAGGCGAAGGTGAAGACAAGGTTGGGTGGGTGAGTGGGTGCGCTACTCTACTTAGTGTGTTCCCGTGCTTGGCGCTGTCGGCGTGAATAGTAAAACAGGAAAAAACACAACATGCCTGGTGGTGGTAGTCTGTGTGGGGGTGTGCGCTCGAGTGACTCAAGGCTACGAGTTTCTTTGGACGTATCGCATCAGAGTCGGTCGTGTTGCGCTGTTTTGAGCTGCGCGAGCCCGTCGGGCGATCGGCTGCGATCGACCGAGCGTTCTGCAGCAGCAGCAGCCAGAAATTCCGGTATTCAATGGCAGCAGACCAAATTTTGATGACTGAAGACATATCGATGAGGCGTGTGAAGGGTGGGGGTGTGGTAAGGTGGGGGGGGGGTTAGAAGCCGGGAGTTGCGGAGGAGTTGGGTTTCGCGGTTCGAGTGCACTATTAAGAGCCAGCGAGGGGTGTGTGGTGGAGGCGGCAGCGGCGGCGACTACCCTCGTCTCCCAGAGGGGGCAAGTGGAAGTCAGTCGAGAGGTCGAGAGGTCGAGAAGCACAATGTTAAGGCACATTGTGATGTCGATGCTATGGGTGATGGCATAGCAAATAGTAGTTGAACCCCCGTGTTGCTTTGTTTTCGTTTCGTTTCGTTTTTGTTGTTAAGGTGTTGGTGCTTGTTTTTTTCTCATTTTTTTCTGTGTGCTTGGTGTTGGACGGCGGTATTAATAGTGGTGCGTACCCCCTGTGTTGGACGGCGGTACTGATAGTGGTGTGTATCCATTCTCCCCCCCCCCCCCCCCTCCGCTCGCCTCCTTGACGGGGTTAAAGGATAACAAACTACGACGAGTGGTGAAAGTTGAATATGCTTAGAGTTGGGATTACAGGACGTGGGAGAGAATGGACTGCTCGTCGTGGGGTACAGTTTGTAGCGTGCTGCTTGTAGCGTAGCGTTTTGTAGCGTAGCGTTTTGCGTTCTAAGGCATGGCATATGGCATGGCATGGCGTGGCATAGCATAGCATAGCGTAGCATTTTCAGGCATCGAGAAGGAGCGCCTCGGCAAGACTTGCTCCGCGTGTCTCGATAAATACGAGCAGAAACATCTGCAATCAACCGCAAGGTGCCAAAAGACCCCTGGGCACTAAGGCCGGGCACTAAGGCCGGGACCGGTTCGAGAGGTGTAGGACGCGGTCTAAATTTGAAAAAACCCCGGGTTTCACCTGAGAGGCGGACTATTAATAGTAGGGGGTAGGACGAGATTTTGACCAATTGTTTGTCAGTAAACGTGACCGTAAAGTAGTGGTAATAATACGAGTGGTGTTTTTTTTTTGGGTGAAAGAACATGATGGGGGGGGGGGGGGGGTGTACTCATGTTGTGCACGGCCGTAGTCATATGACCATAGACCCTCGCATCCCTACAATGCCGGGACGGAGCGCGTTGGGTTTTCACCAACCAGGCAGACATTGCTTGCACCAAGCGCGAAACGCCGTGAGGTATTGGGCGAGTCGCATGGAGGGTGAGCTGCATCCTGCTAAGAACCGCCTCTGAGGCGGACTTGCATATGGACGACAGCTTCAATGAGTTAATTTAATTTCTGGTGTGGCCACTTCCGGAGACAGCAATGGGTTTTACTATGTAACTGCCTCGCGGACGCCTTACCATATTAACACTACGTGATACGACCATTCCCCTTGTGCGGAACAAAGGTTCTCCACCCCGCACAAATGATCTACTCGACCGCCAGCTTTGGTGACCGCCAAAAAAATAACAAAAAAAACGGCACCCTGGTTGTCTAGCTCACGCAGCGAGTGGCGTGTTTTACAGCGTCGTTGCCAACCGACGCCAACCCAACCTATAGATGCGCGGGGTGGGGGGGGGGGTACTCATTGTCATGCATGGCCGTAGTGTGTATGACCATAGACCCTCGCATCCCTACAATGCCGGGACGGAGCATGTCGGTTTTCACCGACCAGCAGACTTGCTGCACCAAGCGCGGAGCGCCGTGAGGTGTTGGGCGAGTCGCAGAAGGGTGAGCTGCATCCTACTAAGAACCGCTTGTGAGGCGGATATCTTGCATATGGATGACAGCTCGAATGAATAATAATTGGCGGGGAGGGGGGGGTGGGGGGGGAGAAGCACAAATGTATATGTATACATATACACGCTCGGAATTGATATCGTTTTTTTCCATAACTATATGTGTAGCTGGAGATACGAGGGCGGTACGAGGTATCATGGCCTTAGCCCATTTAGAAGAGCACGACGTTTCAGAGACTATTTACTTGGAAATAGAGTAGGGTAAGGTTGCAGTAGTAAAAAGGGTTACATGGGGCAGGGGACGGCGTGATCACGTTCCTAAGACTTCACTCTTTAGTTTTCCATCGCCACTAAAAACGAAGCACTAAATCATTTTCAGGGGGTTTCCTGTGTCATGACACGTCTGAAAAACCTTTTTCAAACTTTTCGAGCCTTTTGAAGCTTTTCGAGCACGGTTAGTGCCAAACTTGATCCACTCGACATTCTTTTAAGTTTTTCGTCAAACCTTGCACGCTACGAGTACGGAAAGCCGACACACAGGCCAACCGCATGCGCCTTTGTGTCTGCATCCCCACGATTAGGCTAAACGGCATCTCGCCCCATCACTACCTTGCCGCAATATGGTACCTCGACTGCACGGTTTAGATCACTCGGGAAAGACGCACTATGAATGGAAAGCTTCTTGATTTCTGCTACAGTAGTAGTAGAGGTCCCTCTGTAGTGCCTGCTGCCTCTATAGTGCCTGTGAAGTCGCTTGGCACAGATGGGAGTCACCAGTGTGGTATGATAGCGTGCGGAGTAGTGCCGGTTGCCGCTCGTATAGTGCCGGTATTGTTGGCTTGCACATACCGGCACTGTAGAGGGAGACCATTATTATACTGTATGTACGATGTGATGTAAAATACTCGTACGTGGCTGGACCCAGTCTACACTATTAATAGTAAACGAATGATGTCACACACACAGCTTGCAAAAATGCGAGTTTCGACGAAATCCTCGACTGTTGTTTTCAATGTTTGTAAATAGCTTAGACGAAGAGCTTTCAGCCAAATCGTGGGGTTCAACACACGCCGCTCGCTCCGTAGGAATTGCGACCGTCTGTTGTTGTGTTTCGGCTATCAGTACTCGTTGCCGTATACGTAGGTATACGGGAGTCAATACTTGGAGATGGTTTGACGCAAAAAACAAACATGGAAATTTGGGCAGAGTCATGCCTGAGACGAGCTTTTGCCCCTACGGTATTAATAACAAGACAAATATGTTATTAATAGTAGGGTGTGGAGAGTTCAGAAATATGTGCATGTGATGACGGTGTTACCTGCTGGGCTATCGGGGTAAATATCGACCGATTACCCAGCCCAGGGTAAGCCTTGTAACACCCCCCCTCCCTCTGAACGGCGGGATCTTAATGGGACGTAACGGTTCCGTAGGTGGCCGTACGTGGACCTACCCGCTTCGTTTCTCAATATAATGATACGTACCTGGGGAACCAGGGAGACATTTTCGTCGTTGCCAGGGAATGATTATAGAATACCCCAGGAACAACAAAAACGGTGGTGGTAGTCGTTTGTGACACAAACATGTGACATATACGTATATACGAGTGTACAATAGCTCAACAGATTAATTATCGCCCGTGCTGAGCTAGAGCCTTGAGAGTTTGATATCCGGCGGGTTGAAAATATACAGAAAAAAACGGGTACTTGGGGTTAGGGGTTATAGATACCCGGCGGGTTGAAAATATACAAGAAAATACCGAGTACGAGTACTACGTATTCATACTCGTAGCTGTGCCTTTTCTCAAGTCACTGACAGCGCGAAGAGAGCGTGAGATAGCAACAACACTCGGTCATGTCATTTGAAACGCAATAATATGATGTCATTAGAAAACGCAAAATAGCTTTTGTTTTATTATTTGTCGTTCCAATAAATATAAATATGAATGACGAAAAAGAGACTTAAGACACCCATCAACATGAAAATACCACACAAAAATAAAAAACGAAAAAATGAACCGCAACGGTCTCTTCGCCAGAATGCATCCAAGAACGCCCGGCTCCCCCCCCCCCCCCCCCCCTCCACCGCCTACTACTACTAATATTACTCTACAGCAGTACCTGCCATGATGGTGCTGTTGTAGTTTTTGCTACGTTTTCACTGCTGCGAAGGAAGCTCGTCACAACATTATGCAGTATACTGCCAGCACTTCCAGTACCTCGCCAGTATACTGCCAGTGCTCCCAGTACCTCGCAGGTACCTGTACCAAAAAAAAAAAATACCCCCAGTAATTCGCCAGTCACCATTACCTCAAAAAAGTACATCCCGGTACCTCAAGAGTACGCCATCTATCTATGTCCTTTTGCTGGGCACGCCCCAACACCCCACACATAGTCAGTCGTACATACCGGTACCTAATACGTCATGCGAAATGCTGTAGTACTGGCGTTTATACGATGTCCACGACCTTAGCTATAATAATAATACTGGGTGCCATACTGCTGCACTACGTCCGTCCGTACTCGTTCCTAACTTTCGCCAAACAACAACTGAGCTGAACATCAAACCATCTACCGAGCAGACAACCATTATTATCATCAGGAAACCCAAAATCACGCTGCTGGAGCCGGGGCGCGGAGTGGAGTGGTGAGTGGGTGGGCTGGGTGGGTGGGGTGTGGAAATTCGAAAAAAAAAAAGAAACGATACGTTTCCATATCCAACTATTAGTAGTGGCGAGTTAACTCTTTTCTTCCTCTTTCTCATTCATCTCTACTATTAAGAGGGCATGCAATAGCCGCCAGGCCTTTAAGGCAAGCCGCAGGCGCAAATAGGCATATGGAGATAGGCCCCCGCAGGCGAAAAAAATGAAATAGGCACGTAGATAGGCAAATGCCGAATGCCTGAAATGCCTTAAACGTGCCTATCTATGCCTAAAATAGTGCCTTAAACTTGCCTGAAACCGTCAAGGCACATCCCACACTAATTTCAAGTAGTTTTAGGGTTTCAGGCATAAATGCCTATCTTGCTCAATCCCATCTAATTTCAAGTAGTTTTGGGTTTCAGGCATAAATGCCTATCTTGCTTCCTATCTTGCTCAATCCCACACTAATTTCAAGTAGTTTATGGGTTTCAGGCATAAAGCCTATCTTGCTCAATCCACACTATTTCAAGTAGTTATAGGGTTTCAGGCATAAATAGCCCACTTGCTCAATCCACACTAATTTCAAGTAGTTAAGGGTTTCAGGCATAAATGCCCACTTGCTCAACCCAACACTAGTTTCAAGTATTTAGGGTTTCAGACATACAATGCCTATCTTGCTCAACACGCGACCGCTGTAACACATTTGGAACTGCATCCTTCGTTTTCGGAGACGAACCACTAACGAACTACTTGGAATTAGTGAGCATTTTCCCTTTGGAACTGCACACCTGCGTTTTTCTAATACTTTGATTAAGTTCGGGAGCAACGAAATGGCAAATAAATAGCTAATAATACGATTACTAGCTTAAAAACGTATATGTATATACAACAGCAAACAAGGCTGCAGGTGTGCGCGTTACCTACTGTAGTAATATATTCACCAGAACAATGGTGTACGGCGCTACGCAAATTTCCTCGAGACTCGACTATGAATAGGTATTTTGTACTGGCTCAACGTGAACCATCGTACGGTTTTTATGCCATCATTCATCGTTGTATACGGCTTGGGAAAGCTACACTCCAGCTTGTGTTTTTTGGCTTCCGCGAAGTGTTGCGTATACCGTATTAATAATGGAACTGTGGACGCTCTCTAAAGCCATAACTCATATATATGTATGAAACAAAACGAGCTTTGATTCGGACTGTTAATAAAAATAAATCATCAATTTCGAATCCAAAGCTTGTGCATGCGCGGGCGAGCAAATCATCAAGCCCCAGCGTTGGTTCTGTTCTGCCCCATCACCCTTCAGCGATATGATCGGTCGATTCATCGGACACAAAAACCACAAGAAATCACCATCCAAATCATTGAAAGCCCGTTGCTTAGTCTACATCGCTCCGTGAAAAGCCTGTGTATCAGAAGACGCCAAGCAAGAGTGTTGTTCTACGTCACCCAATCACCCTCACTTGACGGCACGTTACGATTGGTGTTGACCGTTTGTCCCCTCTCTACCGCAATCTACGAAACTGCTGGTGGTGTCATGGTGCCTGCCACCCAGAAGGTGGTATCGTGATACTCTGGGACGACACCATCCCTGGCTGTTAGCAGAGCTGTGGCCGTGCGGGATGCCTTGGCTGTGCGCTGTGCGTCTGTGCGTGCACTGATGCACTGCCTGTGTGAGCTGGGTACTCCACATTGTAGAAGAAATAGAATTTACTGGGAATATTCTTTTGCTCTATATATATACATGTATACGTACTGCGACTACTAAATAGCCCAAACAATTTGAGGTGGCAGGTGGGGGTGGTGGATAATATAGCTCCGCGGTCCTATGGTGCACGCTTCATAAATATGGCGCTCGGTTCGATTCCACGCTGCTGCGACGCTTTTTTTTTTTTTTGCAATCGGCGATTTTACGAACTTTGAGGAATTTTGCCGTTTACGGTTCGTCGCTTCGCGCTCACGGCCTCCGGCGGCTCCTGCGGAGAGCTGATTATATTTCTGCACCTTGAGGGTGGGAGCAGGGTGCCAAATGGGATCATATCCGAGTGGGATCAGGTTTGGGTGGGATCAGGGGAGCAAACAAAGGCCTGTTTTGTTTTCCCCGATTTGTCTTGTTTGATATTCGAACGTTCTATTTCTACACTGTGGAAGACTCTACTGGCCTATAGGGTGACCGCGTGACAGCGAAAAAAAACACAACATAACCCCTTTCCCTAATTCGGAGTTCCAATATAACGGCGTTATTTTTTATGCCTTTTTTGTCATTTTGACATGCCTGGCCGTGCCTGAGAAAAGATAGGCAAGATAGGCACGAAAATCGCGTTCAGGCACGCTGTTTTCAGAAAAGGTCATTCAGGCATTATTTCAGGCATGCCTTAAAAGGCCTGGGCCTAGCATGCAATCGTATCTTATCTTTCTGTACGTCGTACAGCGCGTACAAATGTAAAAAATAGGGAAAACAGTTACGATAGAAAATACGTATTATACCAGGTATTATACGTGTAACCTACGTAGTAGTATCTTTGCTGGTATATACCAGAATACCGAGCTCCTCTGCTGCTATACCAGGGTATATCGTTTCACGACAAAAAAAAAGCGGTCGGTCACTACTACAAAAACCATATCGTTTCACGACAAAAAAAAAGCGGTCGGTCACTACTACAAAAACCAACGATTTTTACCGTCCACAGATAACAGCTCTGGTAACTAAGCCATGACCTCTCTAGCTAGAGGAGCTTTCCGAGGCACGATAATATCGTACCATACCGTACCATATCATAAAATACCATACAATACCATACCATACCATAAAAGTAGCGTATCCTATCGTACAATACCGTATAACATCGTATCCCGTTGAAATCAAAATGATCATATCGTACTTGGTATCATACCATACGTGAGATCATATCGTACTTCTCCTTATCATATCATAGGTTATCATATCGTATCGTATTACACCGTCTTCCGCTTTACCCACCAGGCAGCGGCTACAGCTATTAAAAAAAAATAGCTCCAGCACGACTGCGCAAGGAAACCAACCCCTTCCCTGCGCTGCACCCGCTCAAAAGCGTGGCGTGAAGCACACCAAATCAACTGGTAGGGATGGATGCGAAAGCAGCGCAGTTTAGCCGTGACATTTGACACAAGCCAATCACCTTTTGATTATTTACTCGTACGTAGTTGCGTCTGACGTTGGCCTACGATACCATAATAGGAGCCAAGCGAAGACCACAAGCGGCGGCGCCCATACGATATCCGCCCAAAACGATCACCGTTGACTGCCACTCATTACCGTTGCGCGCTGCCACGCCATATGGTTTGACACCCGACAAAAAAGTTGCTATTAATGACGCTTGCGAGACACACTGCTGCTTGCTGTGGTGTGGTTATTTTTTTTCAATTGTTTGTACAGATGTATGTATCGGCTAACTGAGCTACAGAAAAAGCTAACTTAGTTACCCCCCCCCCTCTCCCTATCTCGTCTGATTGACTTTCACGACTGAAAAACACTGCTGACCCTTCTTCCCTCTCCCGGCCGCTGCGGCCACCGAAAAACACAAGGCTCGCTCGCGCGTTTCGTACGCAAACCCTCACCGAGTTTTGAAAAACAACTGGACGACCAACTGCAAAAGGAGTAAATGACTGCCTGTATGTCCCCAACTTTTACTGATCGAGTGCCCTGCCCCATGCGAGCGACTGTAGGAACAAAATATTTTGTTTGCCGAACAGGTAAACAGTTTTTTTCACTCCCTTCCCCCCCCAAAAACGTACGTTTGTCGTCCATTTTTTTACTGTGCCCGAAACGAAAGCACGAAACGAAAAAACAAATAAACCCGTGTGGTGTGGCATCGCGATAAATAAACCATACCCCCCCTCCCCCCCCCTCCTTCCCATCCCCAACAATGGCCTTCCGTTTTGGCACCGATCTGGAATTTGTGCGTGGTTTCTTCATTGCTGGCCCCTCCTGCCCTCAGTACAACGAAATAAAAAAAGAAGAAAATGTGGCAAAAAAAAACAGAGGTCTGAAAACATTAAAAACAGGGACTTAAAACATGAAAAAATTGAAAAATGGAAAGTGAAACCTGAAAAGAAAAAAAATGAAGTGGAACAGACATGACCCAAAGGCAAAGCGGCGGAAGCGACGACGGAAACAGAGAAGAAAACGGAGGGGACGGCTGAAAGGGAAAGCGCGTTCTAGGCTAACCAACCACGCAGACGCTTCTCCCACAGACTCGGCATTTCTCCTCCGCTATCTCTTCCATCTCATATTCTTATTTTTCATTCGCTCTCGTTATCTTTCTCTCTCCCACGCGCGCGTGTCGTGCACTCGCGCTCCCTCCGATGCACTCCCAGCCCCAGACTCGCCAAACCAGTGAATTCAGCAGAGAAATCCACAAGAAATCAAAGAAGCGAAATCGAAGAAACGAAATAGAAACAAAATCGGAAGAAAGAAAGAAATCAGAAAGCAAAAAAAAACGAAAACGAATCCACATGGGAAGTCGAAAAGAAGAAACCCAGAAATAAAATAAAAAATCACAAAGTGGAAACGTTTTTCCACTCCCTGGGCGGGGCCCGACAAAAAAAAAAGCGACAGCGCGAAAAAAACGACGAACAAACAACAACAAAAAACGAGAACTCGGTATTTCGTTTTTCGGAAAAAAAAGAAGAAGAAAAGCTTTCAACGAGAGAGACCTCCCTCCGCCCCTTTCACCCCCCCCCCCCCCCCAACACAACAGCCCACCACCTCACGGTTCCCTTTCCCGAAAAAAAACGGTATAAACTCCCCGTCCGCCCCCGCCCCGCTCCACTCCACTACTCCCTATTACTAGTCCGATTCTCACTTGAAACCCGGGGTCTCGTAACTTCGACCCCCCCCCCCCTCCCTCCCCCTAAACCCGTCTCGGTATTTTAAGGACCAGGGGGCAATTGGCGCCTAGCGCATGATTATGGATTTATTTTTCCGGCATCGAGACACGCGGATTTGGCTTTTATGCTATCGACGCGTTCGCTCGTTAAGCGTGAAAACGTGATGACACGCGGCAAGTGCAATGCCATAACATGCCAATGCATTTGCACACTATCATAGCAGGGTACAGGGGGTAGTTAACACACAACCTTACAAGCTAGAAAAAAAGGTACTTAGACTACGATCCAAGACAAGCGTGCCATTTATTTTATCCCCGGTGCCCTAGACCATAACGCTAACCTCGAAACCCTCACGAGTTACCCGTACTTTGTTAGCCAAACGGCACTAAGAGGGGGGGGAGGGGATGGGAGAGGAGAGGAGGGGGTTACACAAATATTTGAGCGCCGCCCTCCCAGCACCCAGTACACACAAAACAAGAGCAAAACAACAACTACAGTTGAACAATAATACGAACAAGGTGAGAACAAGAAGAAAACAAGATAAGACAGCAACAAAAAAAAAATGCGAAGAAAAAAAAAAAGAAAAGAGGGGGGGTGCAAAAGCGGTCGCATCACAACCATCGCGTCATGATGATCATCATCATCAAAAACCAAAACAAAGCAATTGAATCAACAACAATTGCCTCGTCAGTCGTTGCTTCGACGCAACACCGCCCGCCCACAAACATCCCCTCTGTCTCTCTGTCTGCCTATCTGTCTCTCTGTTTCTCTCTCTTTTCTCTCTCTCTCGACTGACTTTGACTTTTGACTTGCCCTGCTGAGAGAGACGAGAGCAGCCACCGCCATCGTCACCATCACCACCACTACTATTAATAGTCGCTGGCTCTTAAAACTC
>MEHQ01003881.1:547527-557527 GCA_008828725.1 Saccharina japonica | reverse complement strand
GAAAATAAAAAGGGATTGAATACGGAGGCTTTTTTTGTTTGTTTCGTGCCTTTTTGTGTTTTCTAGAAACGTGTTGTGTCGGATTTTTTTTTCCGCCGTTTTTTTTTCAGGTATTAGTACTCGTGTACTCGTGTGCTTAAGTTTTTGTTTTGTTTTTCAAAAATCAATTAATTTGATTTTCGTTGTTACTATTTTTTTTTATTTATTGGTTTTGTTTATCTCTACTGACATACCTGGTAGTTGGCAACTGGACCCCTGATGACGGTGCGTGCTCGAACGCTCCGCGGTGTTGTGTGCCGTGCGGTAGTACGAGTAGCGCGCGAGGGGGTAATATGAAAGTTGTCGCCCACCCCGACAAGGAGTCGACGCCTATCGTACGTATTTATACAGGGTTTTGTTTGTAATATCTTGACTTTTTTTTTTTTTTTTATCGTTTTTTTTTTTACCAATATCCCCTCGTGGTGCGACTGACTCCATTTTTTTTTTTTTTTTTTTTTTTTCATCTCATTTATTGTCTTCGCCCTTTTTTTTGCTCAAAAGTCGTAACTCAGATCCGGGGTCACAAAGTAGGCTCTCCTCCTACACACACACACACACACACACACACACACACACACACACACACACACACACACACACACACACACACACACACACAAGTCAAGTGTTCTTCATCATCATCATTTTCATTGGCACAAAAAATCCGCCGTCCCTGAGTTAATTTTACGCACTACGCACCTCGTGAGGAATGGCCTTGACCCGCGCCTCCAGCTGGAAACCCTTGCCGAATCGAGTCTTGAGGTGCTGCGAGCTGCCGAGGCACTTGAGGCGTCCTCCGACCATGATGCCGATGCGCTGGCAGAGGGCCTCGCACTCCTCCATGCTGCGGGCACAGAAAAAAAAAAAAAACGCCACGACGTCACGACACAACACACAGCAGGAAGGAAGGACACCAGAGAACCGATTAAAAAAACGAAACCGGTTACTAAGGAACTCCGAAAACAGATTGGAACACTGAAACTGATTGAAGAACCTAAACTGAGTGAGGAACCAAAACTGAGTGAGGAACCGAAACCGATTGAAAACAATTAAAACGGCTGAGGAGCCAACGAAACATGATTGTAGAACAAAAACAAAAACACACATCACATCACATCGCGACACAACACAATACACAGCAGGAAGGAAGGACACCAGATAACCGATTGAAAAAAAAACGAGATTCGGTTGAGGAGCCTAGCCGTACACCCGATAAAATAAAAACGAGACCGAGCCGGTTCAAGAACTGAAACCGGCTGAGGAACCGAAAACAGATGTGGAAAACCGAAACCTAACGAAGAACCGGAACCACTTGGAAAAGAAAAAACGAAAAAACGAAAACCGGTTGAGGATCCGAAAACAGTTTGGAAATCCAAAACCTATTGAAGAATCAAAACCGACTGAAAGACCGAAACCGGTTGAGGAATCCAAACCGCTCACGAACTGAACCGATTTTTTTTTGAGAAAACACGGAAAATAGTACACTACCCGGCGTGCAACAATTGCGGAAAATAGTAAATAGTACTCTGCGAACTGATTATTCAATCAAGCTTGAGGAACAATCGGACTTAAAAATGTAATTCAACAAGCCCATTTAAGGACCAGTATGTACTAATACCTGGTATGCAATAATCACGGTATATACGTGGGTAAATACGTGGTACTCCCTTGTACGTATACGAGTAAGCAAAACGGCACCTGTGCGTGGTGAGGATCATGGCGCACTCCTTGTTTTCCGTGACGATGCGCATGATGACGTTCCACATGAACCTCCGGGCCATCGGGTCCATTCCCGTGCTCGGTTCGTCAAGGAACACGATCTGTGCCGCGGACAAAAAAACAAAGCGGAAATCATACAAATATATATTTTATAATAAACAAAATAACAGCAAATATGTTGACAGCCGCAATCCCCGTGCTTCGTCTCGAAAGGGATGCGTGGTCAATCGTCCAATGACTAAGGCGAGCAAACAACCGAGTACGCCCCCCCCTCCCCGCAAACGCAAACGAACCTGGGGGTCTCCGATCATGGCCATGGCAACAGACAGCTTGCGCTTGTTGCCACCGCTGTAGCCGCCTGCGGGTCTATCGCAATACTGCCTTAGCCCCATCTCTTCGATTTTCTCCTCCACGGCCGCTTCGCGCCTGTCCGCAGGGATGCCCTGTCATCGCACGGAAGCATAAGAATAAGCATGAGCAGCAGCACAAGTAGCATATGATTAGCGTCGACAGTAGCAGCGGCGACAGAAGTGAACATGCCATTAGCGTTAGCGTTAGCAGTAGCAGAGGTACCACCAGCGTTAGCAGCAACAGAAGTAACATGAGCAATACGCAGCAAAAGCCATGCTAGCAACAACAGAAGCAGCAGGAGAAGGAAAAGCACAACCAACTCAGGGGTGATCTCGCTTCTCTTCCCAAAGGAGACTTTAAGCGTGTCACACACGCAGCAGGGCCGTGACTTCCACCTGACCAAGCAGACCCCCCCCCCCCATAAATATATGATATATTTATAGGTTGGGTTGGCGTCGGTTGGCAACGACGCTGTAAAACACGCCACTCGCTGCGTGGAGCTAGACAACCAGGGTGCCGTTTTTTTTCTTTTCTTTTTTGGCGGTCACCAAAGCTGGCGGTCGAGTAGATCATTTGTGCGGGGTGGAGAACCTTTGCTCCGCACAAGGGGAATGGTCGTATCACGTAGTGTTAATATGGTAAGGCATCCGCGAGGCAGTTACATAGTAAAACCCATTGCTGTCTCCGGAAGTGGCCACACCAGAAATTAAATTAACTCATTGAAGCTGTCGTCCATATGCAAGTCCGCCTCAGAGGTGGTTCTTAGCAGGATGTAGCTCACCCTGCATGCGACTCGCCCAATACCTCACGGCGCTTCGCGCTTGGTGCAAGCAATGTCTGCCTGGTTGGTGAAAACCCAACGTGCTCCGTCCCGGCATTGTAGGGATGCGAGGGTCTAAGGTCAAATGACTACGGCCGTGCACAACATGAGTACACCCCCCCCTCCGTCTCGAAAGGGATGCGTGGTCAATGGTCAAATGACTAAGGCAAGCAACAAATGAGTACCCCCCCCCCCCCCCCCCCTCCCCCACCTCGTCCAACCCTCTCCCCTCAACCCATCACCGCCCCCTCCCCCCCCTCACCTTGATGGAGGCGTACAGCGCGAGGTGCTCCCTGCCGGTGAGCGTCTCGAAGAGGGCGTCGAACTGCGGGCAGTATCCCACAAGCCTGTGGATCTCCTCGGGGTTCTTCCCGACATCGAAGCCGCTGAGGTGGGCCGAGCCGTCCGTCGGCGGCAGCTCGCCTGTGGGTGGGTGGGTGGTGGGTGAGGTTTTCTTTCATTGTGAATTCGGCGACACACGTTGAGAAAGTTTCAAGTATTTTACACCGGCACACTTCGTACGGTATGTACGTAAGTACCAGGAAAGTAAACGGATAGAACGTACCAGGTAATGTTGATGTTTTTCATATAACTATGACTAATATAATGACGCATGCATACGTATAATATGTCTCTATACGTATGTGTAGATATTATATTATTTCATGTATACCTGGTACTTGGTATCGTGTTTTACTCATCATGCGTGCGACGACCATTTCCAATCGATACTTTATCGTCAATTACATCTGCTGACAAAACAGGGCATCAAAAAGGTACGTGTGATTTGGCACTTTCGACCGCATCGATCGACGATTTCGACCGCCCAAAACGGACGATTCTTTCAACCTTTTGCAAAAAAAGCTGCACATTTACGCTTTCGACCGCACAAATCAACCATTTCCATCGTCCAAAATCGACGACAATTTTGACCTCACCAAAAACCTGCAGATTCACGCTTTCCACCGGACAAATTGACCATTTCGACCGCATAAAAAACAAAACGCCACCGCCACCACCACCGCACACCACCACCACCACCACCACCGACTAAGCTCACCGGAGAGGATGGCGAGCGTGGAGCTCTTCCCCGCTCCGTTAATGCCGAGCAGGCCGAAGCACTCCCCTTTGGGGATTCCGAGAGAGGTGCTCTTGACCGCCACCTTGGCGCCCTTGCTCACTGGGTACACCTTGCGGAGTCCAGAAATCTAACAATAAAACATAACCGAATAATAATAAAAAAATGAAATAAAACAAACAAACATCGGCTGTGGGATCATACCACGCAGTAAAAACCGTTTTGACAATACAGTACATTGTATCATACCAGTACATACCGTACATTTAATTTAATATCCAGAAATCTAACAATAAACCATGCCGGGTATTAACAAAAAAAAACGGGAAAAAAACAAATAACATATTCTGTGAGATGATATGATACGACGCAGTACTGCAATGAAGAATACCAGAGGGCGAATATAGTAACGTACATCTGACTCTAACTCCGAGTAATTTATTCTCAAAACGGGAGTGGGTTTAAAAACGATTTTCGTTTCTCAGAATCGTTCTGCAAAAAATCAACACAAAACCATTTACGGGGGAACATAGTAGTCAGGATCAAGTATGCTTACTATTAGAAAACATATTGGAATATATCGGGTTTCGTTTTATGTGACGGGGGGGTCCTGGTTGCCGTGCCACCCCCCCTAATCATCTCACCTTGACGAAACGTTTCTTGGGTTCTCAGAAACGTTCCTCAGATCGTTACTTGGAACATTCCTCGTTTCTCAGAACCGTTATTGCAACACTCACGGAATATTCCTCGTTTCTCAGAACCGTTATTGCAACACTCACGGAATATTCCTCGTTTCTCAGAAACGTTCCTCAGATCGTTACTCGGAGTGATTCCTCGTTTCTTCAGAACCGTCATTGCAACACTAAAAAAACAGCCCCAATACTATTTCGTGGGGGACCCTAGTAAATAGAACCTACGGTACACATAAAAACCTATATATTTACGTATTTTTACTAATAATATTTGGTCCTATTTACTATGGACCCCCGTAGGAACAACGCCTCATCTACAATCAACCATCCCATCACCTTGACGACGTCGTTGTTGGCGCCGCCAGCGGCAACCCGGTCCATCTCCGTCTGCACGTCTTCGTCGATAGCGTCCTCATCTCCGAGTTGCTTTGGCGTCAACTTGCCGAGGCTCCTCCCCACGGACAGCTTGCCACACATGTTGGAGACGGCAGACCCGCCCGCCGAGCCTCTGCTCCCAGAAAAAAAAAGAAAAAAAAACGAAGAGAGTGTATGTCAACACACAGAAGGAGGAGAGCGAACGAACAAAAAGCGGATGAAACTCATGAAAATATGAAAACATGGAACACCCGAAAATATGTACATACGTATGTACAACGAAGTACGAAGTATGAACACAGCTGTAATAGAGGATATTCGGTTCCAGTCAGAATGGAACACTAGCTGTACCGTTACATTGCCGGGAGTGCAAACCAGAAAAAAAAAAAACATTGTCGGTAGATAAAAACAGACAACAGTACAAGAATATATATACTGATGACAAAACACAACAACCATAACACCAGGCACATCAATCAACACCCGTGCCCTTTCTCGCACACACCCTCCCCAACCACCCCCACCCCCCTCCCCACCCCCTTTCCTACCACCCTCCCACCCACCTCTCGACGACGAGCAGCAGCACAAAGTACACCACGGTCAAGATGGCCATGTAGACCAGCCCGTTCCCGGTGATCCTCATGTCCAGCGGAGTGTACGTTTTCTTGTCCAGGAAGCCAAAGATAGTCATGAAGCTGATGTTCATCAGCCCATTGCCGAGAGCGAACTGGGGGACGAGGCGCATGATCGCAGCGATGCCCTCTCCCACATCACCCACGGTTCCGGGGAAGACGCCCATGATGGTCGTGGCGAGGGGCAGGATAAGGCCCGTGATCAGATTGTGAAACAGGAACGAGTTCTGCGCCGTGGAGTAGGAGCTGAAGAAGAAGCTCCACAGGTACGTGTATGACGGCTGCAGGAAGAAATGGGGAGCAGGGGAGGCGGGGGGTACTCATTTGTTGCTTGCCTTGATCATTTGACCATTGACCGCGCATCCCTTTCGAGACGGAGCACGGGGGGGGTCCTCAAGCTCTCGCACAGGCTCTCAGCAGAGCACAGTCTCTCAGGAGACTCTCAATCTCTCTCAATCTCTCTCAAGTCCTCTCACGCTCCCTCAACAAAGCCCTCTCTATACGTAGCTCCCACAAGCACGCACTCAAAACACACACATGCACTCAAAGCACACACACGCACGCACCATGCTCAAGCTGTAGAGCATGAAGAGAAGCCCGGTGGCCGCCCCAGCCTCTCCGTTAATGAGCGATTTCACGTCTGCTGCCGCCAGCACGATCATCGTGAAAGCCACAGCCGGGACCAGCGACACAACGTCCCACAGGTACGAGGAGATCCAGTACGCCTCGAGGCCTACCCCGGACACGATCTTACAAAGGGCGGGATGAATGTAGGCGGCAGGATGAGAGTGGGAGGAGGGGGGAGGGGAGGAACAGGGAGGGCGGACGGGGCAGAGGGGGAAGGAGAGGTGGAGTGGAGAGAAAAGGGTGGGGGGGCAGGGGGAGGGAGAGGAGGAGAAGGAGGTGGAAAGGGCGGAAGGTGGCAGGGGGGGGGAGGTGGAGAGGCGAGAGGGAGCGGAGGGGGTAGGAGGGAGGAGGTAAGAGGAACGGGGGAGAAGTAGGTGCAGAGGGGTGGGGGGGGGGTCGAATTGCATGAACCTCGGGAACCTCCTCTGGATGACATATCGCCAGGTACCAGTACATATTGAACCCTTCCTTTTCCTCTGAGACTATACGTAGACTATAGGCGAGGTCACCAATTCTCGAACGAAAAAAGACGGGGGTGGTTTTGTACATTTCCGGAGAGAGCGGTGTTCGAACAAAAAAACACCACAAAAAAAAAACACACCTGTTGGTGCTTGCACTTCGTTTCCTTCTCGCGGACGATGTACGCTATCCAGGCGGCAGGCACAAAGCAGTAGGCGATCATCATGAAAATCGACACGCTGAACGAGTCGAACCCGGAATCGATGTCCTTCTCGTACGCGGTACCTGCCCAAAACAAATGCGGTGGCGGTGATTGGTGGTGGTGTTGGTGATCGTGATGGTCATGGCTATGCTGGCTATGACTTATCATAGAGAAAGAGGAAGGCGCAAGCAAAGCGCCTGCCAGTTTCTCCACGTACTGCCGTAGACTAATAATTATCAGTAGCATACCAAATAGTAGCAGTAGTATTTACAACAACAGCAACAGCAGCAGCAGCAGCAACAACAACAAAACAAAACAACAAAACAACAACAACAACAACAACACCAAGCAACACCACCAAACAACAACACCAACACCACCACCACCACCACCACCACCAACAACAACAAAAGGCAGAAAACAAATCGCGGCAGGGCTCACGAGGCATCGGGTGTATGGTAGTGGTGATGCTCAGGTCGTCGTTTCCACCGACGATGCGAAGAATGGCGGTGTTGATCTGGTTCATGTACAACGGCAACCCATGCAGGGCGCTGTAATTAGCCTGAATTGAGGAGAGACACGGAACAGGGAAGGGGAGGAGGACGGTGAGGTGGGGCGGGGTAGGGTGGGGTGAGGTGGGGAGGAGGGACCACGAGTAGCTGTCACAATCCCTGCCGGATGAGGGCGCTCTGGTAATAGAATCAAGTATCGGGGCCCATGATTTACTTTTTAATGGACCAGGTAAAAACAAAACAGAAAACAACTCAGCTGTTGAGGTCTGATAAATCGAACTAAGTATCGGATCCGTGATTGTTTTTTGAATGTATACAACGAGGTTAAAACTACAGAGAACAACCCAGCTGTTGAGGTCGATAAATAAATGTTGCTTACTACGACAAAATAGAAAGACACCTCCTCCGCTGCTGTTTGAGATCGACACATAATTTCGTGTTCATATTATACTTGGTATACTATTAATACTAATATCACAACATGGAAAGCGCGTTGCTGTTGAGGTCGATAAACTATCTCAAAGCTTAAGCATCATGTCTGCAAGCTGCTTCGTGTGATAATTTCCTTCGCGATCGCGGGCGATGTTTTCCAAAAGTACTTATGGTACATACATAGATGGCACACATCACCGATCTCCCCTGCGTACATCATCATCTACATCTTCGATGACAGCCATAGTCCTGACCTGGATGATCTAGCTCCATGCTGCCGCGTGAGAGATAAAACAATAAAAATCCACTTGATTTAGGACAGAGTATCTGGGTTGGATCTGTAGTGTACAGATCCTTCACACACTATCTCGCAACGGCAGGCTAGGATCTAGATGATCTAGTAGATCAATGCGAGTCGACGAGGGAAGAAAGAAAGTGCTGAACTATTCTCGCGATAAAAATTCAAGGCGCGTGCCTGTAGGCGGAAGGGGAGACAAAAACCTCTGCTTAAGTGACCCCGGATCTGAGTTACTACGACTACGTAGGGACGGAGAAAGAGAAGATGGCGATTTAAAAAAAAAAAAATCGTCATCTGTCCTGCGGCAGTACGTGACTGTGAAAAACAAATGTGAATGCTTGAGAAAGTTAGGCTAAGCGGTGCTCACAAGCGCGGCGCTCCATTGCCACGCGCTTCTTTCACAGCACCGGCACCGCTTATAACTTATAAACCGGGTTAGTACTGCACTCCACAGAGGCATACATTTTACTCTAATTCCAAGTAATTTTTCGACAAAACGGGACAGCAATCCTAATTGAGATGGGAGTACATACAGTGGGTGCCCCTCGGCTGGTGTGGTGAAAGCATTGGTGATGCAAAATGACGAAAACATAAAACCTTGGGACGTATACTTGAGTGTGTCTTTGGTCATGCTGTCAGCAGCTGGCAGGCAGCTGTCAGCGCGCGAACAAAAAACCAGCGGTAGGTAGGCAGGCAGGCAGGCAGGCAGTAAAAGTAGACTCACGTGCACGGTGTAGTCGAACGTGCCGGCTGCGGTGTCGACATCTCGGAAGCTCACGGCTCCGTAGACCTTGTCGGAGTAGGTTTGGTCTAGCAGCATCTCGTTCATCTGCGCTCGACCGAGACCGAGACCACGAAAACGAAACACAGGAAAAAACACAAAATTATTGTAAAAAAATTGCGACAACAAACGCAACAACGGCAACAGCAGCAGCAGCAGCAACAAGACAACACCACCAACAACAGCGCCAACAACAGCGAAACGGTTACACACGGCAAAAAAAGGAATAGTCGCAACGGATCAAATCATCAATCAACCAAGCAATCAATAATCAATAAATCAATCAATCAACCAATAAAGTTACCAACTAATCAATCAACCAATCAATCGTTCAATCAAATCAAGCAAATCAATCAATCAATCGACCAATCAATCAATCAATCAACCAACCAACCAATCAATCAATCAATCAGTAATCATCAACATCAAGCAATCAAGCAATCAAGCCTCACTCACCAGCTCGACAGCATCGTCACCATCTGAGGCCGGGCTTAGCCCGAGAGTGATCGGATCAGCGTCGTCGGCGATATCCATTTGAGACACCAGCTCCGACGTGTCGCATGCACTCGTGCTCAGGGTGCATTCCGCGGCATACGGGAACGGCGCCGAGCCATCGTTATATGACTGTTCCACGTAGGCATCATTAGACGGGGGGGGGGGGGTAACATTGAGAATAATGAAAGGGCTATAAATATTTCACTATAATTCGTTTTATCACGGTTTGTCCTCCAAAATCGTGTTCAGCCAAACATGGACAGACCTCGGACAGATGATGCAGACCATTCCCACTTGATGATTTAGGTATTTCCGGTCAGATAGCTTCCTGATCTGTATGATCTAGCTCATGTTGCCGGGTGGGAGCCTTATGATCTGCATGATCTAGGACACATTTCCAGGGTTGGACTTGTACTAATTCAACGGAGGAACCCTGAGGCAACAACCCCCGCCATCCCCTGCCTTCCCACCCAACCTCCCCTCCCCCC
>MEHQ01003881.1:505918-533619 GCA_008828725.1 Saccharina japonica | reverse complement strand
GCCCCAAAAATGGGGGGGGGGGGGGGGGGGGGGGGGAGGTTGGAGATTGCCCTGTGCCGCCCCGTCCTGCGCTGTGTCACCGCCCCCCAGCACACGCCCGCACAAGAAAAAAAAAGCTGGATAGTTTGTGATATTCCATGGCTTGTTCCCTTCTTCGCTTCTGTAACCCCGTTTCCAAAGTATCTCCCGCTCTGTCTGGAAATATGTCCGGAAATATAATAATCGTTTTTATACTGGTACCAATACCCAAACGGTCCGTACATATCCGGACAACGTGGTATCATCCCTTTGGCCCTTTGACTGACTGCATATGGTGCGTGCTATAGGGTAGAGGTGCTTAGGTGCCCCATGTTTTAGCCTTCTTAGGGTGGTGGCTTGAGGAGCTCTGTACTATTAGTAAGTCAAAAACAAAATTTTGGAGGGTGGTCAAAGGTGCCCCATGTTTTTGCCTTCTGAGGGTGGCGACTTGATCATAGTATGGGAGCTCTATACTATCAGTAAGTCAAAAACGAATTTTGGAGGGAAACAAAAGGGCCTCGTACCAGTTACCAGATGAACAATCCAATGGCCCAAGCACGAAGTGAAAAATATTTTCAACACGAAAGGAAAAGATTCTTCGAAATTTCTGCGATTTTACCTCGTTTCCAAAGTACCCCTCTCTGTCCGGAAATATAATAATCGTTTTTATACTGGTACCAATACCCAAACGGTCCGTACATATCCGGACAAAGTGGTATCATCCCTTTGGCCCTTTGACTGACTGCATATGGTGCATGCTAGGGTAGAGGTGCTTAGGTGCCCCATGTTTTAGCCTTCTTAGGGTGGTGGCTTGAGGAGCTCTGTACTATTAGTAAGTCAAAAACAAAATTATGGAGGGAAACAAAAGGGCGCTACGATACCAGACGAACAACGCAATGGCCTGCGATCTAGGGTTAAGGAGGAGAGTCCCGTCCTTCAGAAAACGTTTCAGCCAAAAAATTGGTATACCTTATATACCTCTACCTCTGCTATGAATACTCGTATAGGTTTAAGTACCTTTCCGGCACCGTTGTGGCCGAGCAGAGCGGTGATGTGGCCCGAGTACATGGTCAGGTCCAGCTTATCGACGGCCAGCTTAGAGCCCCCGGTGGAGTTCTTGTACTCCTTCGTCAGTCCTGCGTCCCATCAAAACATCCCACACAGCGGCAATGCAAGGAGCTTGTTTTAAGACACGAGGAGCTGTTTTAAGAGGAGCTTTTTTACGACAAGATGAGCTGTTTAAGACACGAGGAGCTGTTTAAGACACTATGAGCCGTTTAAGACAAGAGAGGCTGTTTAAGACACCATGAGCTGTTCAAGACACGATGAGCTGTTTTAAGACACGCGGAGCTGTTTTAAGACACGATGAGCTGTTCAAGACAGGCACGGGAGCAGAACAGCAGTGATGATTTGATGATCTGCACGTATATGCACGCTCTCCTTCGACGCTTCATTAACAGCACACTCGTCGCTTTTTTCTGGTACAGATCATACGTACAGATCAGGGATTGATCTGCCCCTGGAATATCTAATTAACCCTTACAGGACTGGAGTCCCATTTTGGGGACAAATTACTTAGAATTTGAGTGGTTTGTCCCCAAAACGGGACTGCAGTCCTAAAAGGGTTAAGACACCATACAGTGAGAATCGATGAGCTAGATCATGATCTATCCGATTTGTGACCTTTTTCCCTCTCAACTCCCCGACGAATTAAAAGGTTACTCCCTTTTGAGTACTGCACTGTACAGAAACATACATCTCACTCTTACAACCAAGTAATTTGTCCCCAAAATGGGCAGTAGTTAGTAGCCTTCACGGTGTTCCGTGTCCCACAAATCATACTACAGCAGCAGATCAAGTACCGAATATATTACGCCTTTTGGTCCCGCACATTTCTTCTTTTTTAAATAATTTTTCTCAAATTTTCCAAAACGCCCGGCGAAGCTGCGGTCGCGGGTCGGAGCCGTAGCCTGGGTTAGAGTTAGGGTTTTACAGGGGTAGGGTTGGGTTGGGTTGACGCCCGGTCTTGATTTGTAAAAATAACACAAAAACACAAAAAAAACACAAGAACACAAAAACACAAAAACACAAAAACACAAAAAACACAAAAAAAAAACACAAAAAAACACAAAAAAACACAAAAAACACAAGAACAATAAAAACAGCTTGAAAGCCCCTTTAACCCCTTAAAAAACTGTCCCCCGTTTTTGGGGACAAACAACATGGAATTAGTGTGGGATAAGTTTTTCAGTTCTGAATGGGTTAAAGCGTAATATATTTGGTTCTGCTGTTTATATTATCTGGTAGCATATTATTTTTTGGACAAGACCGATGAAGGCGCCTCAAAAACAGAAGGGCGGTATTTAGAGGGGGGTTAATGGCGCTCACCGCGTATGGCGACACATTCTCCAGCTGCCACCTGCGCCCGCAGACCGTCCTCCACAGGCTCCACGGACTCCCGGTTCTCGCTCTCGAAGTGATCCAGCAGCTTCTTGTTGTCCGCCATTGCCGAGCTGTGTTTTTTTGTTCGTTTCAACCGAAACCATAAATAAAAAACAGAGAAAAAAAAAACAGAAGTTCAACACAACCGATCAAAAGCCACATGTATGGGCAGTATTTTCCATATCGGCCAGGGAAAAAAGAGTACAGATAAATCATTATCTGCAGCAGTATTAATAGTAGATCATGATATATCTGAGGAGTGCAAAGCATCTTAACAAACATCAAATCAAGCACGACCGGAGCAAACAACTGCTGTGCTACTCTTAGAAATAATAATATTGATAATTGAACCAGGTGACTATGGCAAAAGATTGTGCTGCTACTGCTCTACCTAATATTTCCTCTCAACACTAATGCCAAGAGGATAGTGAAGAATATACCACAATCAAGTACCACAAGCGAACAAGGACATCAGACGCCAGTATCTATGATGTAGAGGAAGAGGCGTTGTGAACAGGGAAAATGTCGGGGAGGGGGGGGAGGGGTGTACTCATATCGTGCACGGCCGTAGTCGTATGACCATAGACCCTCGCATCCCTACAATGCCCGGACGGAGCACGTTGGGTTTTCACCAACCAGGCAGACATTGCTTGCACCAAGCGCGAAGCGCCGTGAGGTATTGGGCGAGTCGCATGAAGGGTGAGCTGCATGAGTTGGATGGGATTTGGTTTGCTTCGGTTTTCACACAAGTAAGGAAGGCGTTTCTCTTGCGGGACTAACCTGTTGGCCAAGCCCGGGCACCAGTAACCCTTGGTGAAGATAAACCACGGCTTCTGGGCGGTACCCCACTCCGAGGGCAGCACCTGTCGACAATTAGCGCGCCAGACAACCGGACAAAAGCGTACGCACAAGCACGAAAGCACGAGCATAAAAATAAGCACAAATACACGCATCACAAGCACAATACACGCACATGATAAGCACGAATACAAACACAAGCACCAACCATGATCACAAGCTTAAAACAACAAAAAAAACACAAGCACAAACACAAGCAAAACCATCATTAAAAGCACCGAGAACAAGCATAAAACAAAAACACGATACTAATAACCACTAAAGCACAAAAACCAAAAGAATAAAAACGCGAAAACACACGGGAACACCCGACCCAATCAAAGCGTAAAGGCAGGGCAGGGCAGAGCGCCCAAGCCAAACAGAAGCACCACCTTATCAGTTCCACCAAAACACGAAGTCACCGAACAAAAAACAAAAAAAAACATGACCGTACGTACGTACAACTGGTACTCCTGAAGCAGTATGGCTAGGCTTGCGAAGCATTTCGTTTCGGCGGTAACAACTACCTTAAGAAACACGGTACGTACGGGAGGGGGCGGTATTCATTGGCTGCTTGCCTTAGTCAGTTGACCATTGACCACGCACCAATTTCGAGACGGAGCGCCGTTCCTACTCCAAAGAGAGACACCTCCAACACTTGGGCCCTCATTACGTTGTTCCCATACACTACATATATACTTTTTTTACTAGTCTTATGCCCTTCCTGTTTCGCCGACTGTGGCCACCATCTGTGTCCTAAGGTAAGCTTTCGAGAATTTATGACTTTTTTCAAGTTTTGCAAATCTTTACTATATATTGCAGCGATCGTTTTCTCGCTGCTATCTAGTGTACCAAACTTCCCCATGCTTCGCCAATCTTCATAATCTCTCAACAAGGGGGTTACAGTAATATCACGTTCCCCGCGTACCACGCCAAGGTAGAGAAGCTACTGTCGTCCAATAGGTTACTGTAGTCGAATAGGCTATTGTTGTCCAATAGGCTACTGTAGCCCAATAGGCTACTGTAGTCCTATAGGCTATTGTAGTCCAGTAGGCTATTACATTCTAAGAGGGTACTGTAGTCCAATAGGCTATTGTAGTCCAACAGTCTACTGTAGCCCAATAGGTGTCCTTGTTTGGTTACTCACGTTTCCCGCGTACCACGCCAAGGTGGAGAAGACCAGTATGTCGAGGAAGAGCATGCCGAGGACGTCGATGAACGTGAAACCGTCCTCGCTTGTTGACGCTGTGTCGAGCGTCACTCCCTATTATCGCAGAGGTAAGCCGCAGTAGGTGGCAGTATTAATAGTAGTAGTAGTAGTAGTAGTAGTAGTAGTAGTAGTAGTAGTAGTAGTAGTAGTAGTAGTAGTAGTAGTAGTAGTAGTAGTAGTAGTAGTAGTAGTAGTAGTAGTGGTAGTAGTGGTAGTAGTGGTAGTAGTGGTAGTAGTAGTAGTAGTAGTAGTAGTGACGAATGCTACGGTACGATAGAAGTGCACCATGTTTTTTTTAGGGTGGTCACTCGAGGAGCTCTACACCTTAACCAAAAACTGATTTTGGAGGGGGGGAAAAGTGCTAACCGATGACCAATACCATGGCCTCTATAACGATACAATTGAGAAATATCGCAACATTTTGGGTAATAACCCATACAGAACTGAAAACAATATCCCACACAAATTCCAAGTACTTTGTCCCCAAATCCGTGGGACCAGTTCTTGAGGGGATAAGGAGCCTTTGATACGTCATTCAGAAACGTTTTCAGCCAAATAGTGCTACCTAGCTACGAGCAGCATCATAGTAATAAGGGCCCGTTTGAACGAATATAAAATAAATTTGGGAAAAATAAAATTCAAATTCGCTTTTCATTGGTCAACACACGCACCAGCACCCCCCAAGATCCTAATCTTTGGTGCTGGTGCGTGTGTTGACCAATGAAAAGCGGATTTGATTTTTTTTTTTTCCAAATTGATTTTTTTTTCTTCGTTTAAACGGGCCCTAATAGCAGGAGTGGCAGTAAATTAAATGTACTACTGCTGTGGTAATGGTAGCAGGCAGTAGCGTTATTGTTATCACAAGTAGTGGCGTAGTAGCATTAATAGCAGTGGCGGTTACATAACATTCAGCAGCAGCGGCGGTTACATTTATAGTATTATTAACAGCAGTAGCGGTTACATAGTATTAACCGCAGTATCATCAGCAGCAGCAGCAGCAGCAGCAGCAGCAGCAGCAGCAGCAGCAGCAGTAACAGTAACAGTACTAGTGGCACCCACACAGCAGCAGCAACAGCAGCACAATAGCCCAGCAGCAGGAATAAATACACGGGACACGCTGAAAAAAAAAACGGTCTTCTCACCTCTCCAGAGTCCTCGAACTCAGTAAACGCTAGAGTCCCAAGGGCCAGGCAGGTCGGCGGCAGCAGACACCCGGCTCTGCGCGAGCTCGGCGGAACGTCATCGCCACTAAGAGCAAAGTACGGGAAGAGCGCCACAAAGAACATGATGGTGCCGATAGTCGAGGCCGTCTTCGTACGGCTGAAGAAAGCTGAACGGTCGCGCGACGATGTCACAACACCGGTAGGCGTGTAGAGATGATAGGGGATGAGGGCACGTGGGCGTTTAATGGAGGGTGGGGGGGGGGTGAGGCTATGGTCATGGCGGAGAAGGGCGCTACTACACCACAAAATGACAAAACGTTCCACGCCTCGGCGCAGATCATGATCTAGATCATCTACATATCGTGATCTAGTATCATCTACAGATAGATCATGATCTAGATCATCTATAGATAGATCATGATCTACTGCGGATCATCTACAGATAGATCATCTAGTTCCTCGCCTGATGTTTGAGGCTGTGCAGGATCTGTATAGTACAAATTCAGCCCAGGAAACTTGCGCTATCTATAGATCAAGCGGATTACACGGGGTCTTACCTGGCAACAAGAGCTAGATCATTTTCAAGATCGGGAATAGATCTGCCCTGAAAGGCCTACTGCTTATACATCATCACGTGGGAATCGATTATCTGTCTGAGATGAGAAACATTTGAGGATGTTTGCCCGTGGGTAGACTAGATACCCAGGAAGGAGTGCATGACCTGGGCAGCAGCCACACTCGTCCTAGACCCCTTTGGATGAGGTCACACTCGACGTCCTTTTGGCCGCCGATAAATATGAACCACAACTGGTCGTTGTTTTGGTCGCTATGTAACCATGGGGTCAGACTCGTCGTTGAATTGGTCGCTAACCACCGACCACACTCGTCGTTGTTTTGGTCGGTAGCCATCGACCACACCCACTAGTTGTTTTTTTGGTCGCTATTAATAAAAGCCATCGACCACACACACTCGTCGTCGTTTTGGTCGCTATCATAGACATCGACCATACTCATCATCATCGTTTTGGTCGCTAATCAGGGGTCACACTCGTCGTTGTTTTGGTCGGTAGCCATCGACTACACCCACTCGTTGCTGTTTTTTTTGTCAATATTAATAAGCCATCGACCACACACACTCGTCGTCGTTTTGGTCGCTATCATAGCCATCGACCACACTCATCATCATCGTTCTGGTCGCTAACCAGGGGTCACACTCGTCGTTGTTGTTTCGGTCTCCAACCATGGATCACGATCGTTGTTGTTGTTGTTTTTGGTCGTTAACCACGGTGGCATATAAAGGGCCACGTAAGGTGTTTCTGCAAGCTCGCTTACCCGAGACGAAGAAGCAGAACGCTGTGCTCGCCATGAAAAACAGGAAAAAGTACAGGAACACCAGAAATGTAGAGCTGCCCGTCCGGATAGCGTGTAAAGCCATATCGCCGAACCATCCGATCCGCCGAACAATCCGCGGAATGATCCGCGCAGCAATCCACGTGAGGAGAGCGAAGTGCAGAAAAGAGGCCGTGGAGGAGGGGGAACCGGGGGGGGGGGGGGGGGGGGGGGGGGGGGGGCAGCTGTAACGCCGCCGAGATGCGGCCTTCAGCTTCAGCAAAAGGCAAAAAATACCAGTCGGAACGGCCGAAGTGCTGACCGTACGCAAAACGTCTGCACATCACCTCTCGAGGGAGGGAGGAAGGAAGGAAGGAAGGAAGGAAGGAAGGGAGGGGGCAAGGGAGCAAGGAAGGAGGGAAGGACAGGGAGAAAAAGGACGCTACCACTGTACCCACCACAGTAAGTTGGTTGACAGCACACGGACACACCACCTACCACAAACCCGACAGGCGGCTTCTACTGGGCCCGAGCGAGTAGGGTCAACACCACACACACACCTGTTCTCAAACACGGACCCCGAAGCCAAAACCATGAGCACAGAGATGAAGAAGAAGATGCACACGAAGTGGAACACCCAGGAGGCGGTATGCGCCGCGCCCGTGAGGCCCATCATCTTCAGGCCCTCCTTGATCCGTAGTTCCTTCTCCTTCACCAGCGCGCTGATCACGTTCGATATGGGGTAGAGCACCATGATCACCACCAGGATGGCGAACAGGTTCCCGATCTGTCAACGTTTGCAGATTATTTTGTTTTTCAACGAGCACGAGGGTGGGTGAGCGCGAAGCAACGTCAGAAAGTCCAAGGGGCGAGACAGGTCAGACGGGCGGGAGTTGGGGGGGGGGGATATCCATGCATGGCCGTAGCCGTATGATCATGACGAGCGGACCAGCGAATACTAATCGCAACCCCCCCTCAAAAAATACAGAGGCAGAAACAACTATCGAGAGAGGTGGCGGCAGCATGGCCACCATACAGCAACCTCCCCCCCCCCCCTCCGCAAGTCCGCCTTCCATCTCCCCCAAAACACCTGGCGCGTCTTAGTCGAACACCAACCTCCTAAACAAGGCGCAAGCGTCTCGTCAATCAACAACATTAACTCAGACATGCTCCAAGCGTCTCGTCGAACAAACAACAACAGCCTCCTCTCAAAGAAGGCCCTAGACCCCCTCCCTATCCCGCGGCAACCGCCAGTCTGCTCTGCTCTGCTCACACTGGACCAGAAGCCGTCGTCGGAGAACTCAGGGCTGGGGAACTCGGTGACGCGAACGACTGGCGGGGTGGTTGTGGCGCCCCCTTCGAGGTCCATGATCCAGTTGTCCACCAGCTGCTGGAGCATCATCACCGCCGAGTGGTGGTATTGCTGCTCGTAAATAATGGACGGGTAACGGAGGGAAGGAGGAGGGAAGAGGTGTTGTAGTATTGCACTGTACAGGAACAACATATTTGACGCTGCTTCCTGGCAATGTGTTCCCAAGACGGGACTGCATTTCTCTGTAACGGTTAGAAAACAGAAAAGAGAAAACGGCACCCTATCTATTAATCACAATGGTATATAGGAAGCTATGAATATGATACATACTGTGTCTAGCAGTATGAACATCCAACACCTGCACCAACCCCAGCGACAGTGTTCGTACCTACTATTGCTGAACACGAATACCTGGACCATGAATAACACACGACACTACAATCGACACAAAACCCATCTTCTGTACGCCAGCAGCAACAACAACAATACCTACTGTGCTGTATGTACGCCAACACCACCGACTGTAAACCACCAACACCGCCTACTGCAGACCAACGCCGCCTACTGTGCACCAACACCACCTACCGTACACCAACGTCATCTACTGTGCACCAACACCGCCTACTTCATACCAACACTACGAACCGTACACCCAATACCACCTACTGTACACCAACACTAACACACCTACTGCACTATAGTAGTAGTAAGGGTAGAGGAGCAACGTGCAACGTACGATACAGCAACACTTTTGCTTCGACGTACGTAAGTGTGGAGACCGAGACCTGCCTCCTCCGTCTTTCGGCCAGGAAAGAAAAGTACAAACAGCAAACAGCAACAAAACTTACCGCCGTCCACGGAGACAATTCCCGACCTTCGTCGTCCTCCGGACAGTCGGTGGGCGACTTGCAGTTGTTCTCCGTGGAGGAATCAGTCTCGGGGGTGTTGAAGGCGTAGTACGAGTCCGCCTCGAGGCCGGACTTGGTGGTGTTGGCGCGGATCTGAAGGGACAGCCGACGGTTTCATCGCGAAACGCAACAAAAAAACAAACACACAACAAAAACAAAACAAAACAAAACAAAACAATGGTTTAATTCACAAAACACCATTTCGTGTGCCCCGAACTCGGACAACAAATAATGAACTCTAGTTCTGGCACGATATGTGTATACAATAAACAACAAACGGAATATAGAACCAAGCACGCCCGACGAGTCGTCTCTGTGGCGTTTCACGTACGTAGCTTGAAAAAAAGTGGAGTATCAACCACTCAATCGATCGTACAAACACAGCAGCGCGAAACCGCAAGGAGATAGGAAACAAAACGCGGGCGCGGAGGCAGTAGAACAGGTTGGGGGGCGAGTTAAGACTCAACCGCATTCAGCCCCACACCCCCCCGAGGCGGGTTACTTATTCGACACCATATGGTTGAGGGGTCACTATCTGTGCACCATATGTACAGCAGTACGAACACAATCAACCCTAACCCCAACCCAACCAACCGTTGTATGTTTGAACCACTCTTATGTTTTAACCACTCAATGTTCAAACCATTGCACGTTTTAGTCATCCTCGTCTCGAACACAGTAGTAGCAGTGCGCGTCAACAATCGCGTCGAATAACGGGTTAGTTAACTCCACCCTCCCCTCCCCTCCCCTACCCCCCCCCCGAGCCATCTGCCTCGTCGGCTAAAAAAAAAAGACGTGCTCCGTCACAGCAACCGTCCCAGCAATGCATACAGGGATGCGATGGTCTATGGTCACACGACCACGGCCATGCATGACATGAGTCGGTACACCCCCCGCCCCGCCCATACTTTTCTAAACCCCAAACCCCTCCTTCCCAACACGTCTCACCGTGTAGGCCCAGTCCGGGCTGCCGGAAGTGAACACGAGGCCAGCGGAGAACCCGGGCAGCTCGTCGAAATCTTTTCGAGAGTAATCGGCGTCGTTCACGATGTCCAGGAACTCGGACTCCTTGTCGTATTCGACCCAGTGCCCGGCCAGTTTGGGAAAGCTTTCGGTGACGTAAGTGAAGAAATCGGCGGCCTCCGTGCTCCCTTCGCCGTCGTCCGCACCCATCACGGCCAAAAATAGGGGCTGGATTTGTAATTTGTGGAACATGGTATGCAGGTACGTGTACAATCAGAGAGAAGAAAAAGAAAAAACACGGATAGAAAGAAAGAAGGGAAGAAAGAAAAAAAAGGGGCACAACAGGACAAAAACGAAGAAAAAAACGTTAGTACCTTGTCGGAACGTGTGGCAAGAAAACAAAATAGGAAGAAAAAAGGAAGGAAAAAAAAAGCGAAACAAAAGACAGAAAAAACAGCAAAAAATCAGGAAAAACTGAACAAAAAAACAGAAGAAAACAAGGAAAAAAAAAAAAAAAAAAAAAAAAAAAAAAAAAAAAAAAAAAAAAAAAAAAAAAAAAAAAACAGAAGCAGCAGAAAAAAAACGAAAAAAAAAAACAGAACCCCCCCCCCCAAGAAAACTCAGAACAGTGTGACAGGTGGACCCGACCGCACGAGTCAACAGCAGCAGTAGTACCGCCCATATGCCGGAGACGGCAGACAAGGTATACCTCCAGAGAGACTGGCGTGATATGATTGAGGGGGGTCGGGACAACGGCGGCTGGCCAAGCGAGGGCTGGGGCCAACGAACGAGGCTAACCCATTCAGAACTCAAAACAAAGTCCCACACTATTTTCAAGTAGTTTTCCCTCAAATACGTGGGACCAGTTCTGAAGGGGTGTGAAGGTTGTACCACAGATAGTCTGCAAATACGGTATTAATAGTAGAATTTTTCCCTTTCCCCCCCCGTTCCTCACCTGGCACACGGCCTCCATGTCTTCTTCAGGGATAGCGAGGTCGGCGGTAGGGTTCAGCAAGCCCACGGCCTCCTCGATGATAATCGCGTAATCCAAAGCGCTGAGGTCCTGCTCGGACGTCCCCGCCCCGCAGGCATCGGCAAGCGCGTCGAGGTCGTCCAACAAGGACATGTCGTTCTCCGACAAGAGTCCGGTGCACACCAGCCAGGCGAACTGTTATCAACACCGGGGGAGGGGGGTCGAAGGGACAATCGCAGAAAAAAAAAAAAAAAACGGTTAGCACTGCGCCAACCCGAGGTTTTAGGAACACCCTCTCTTTGGAAGAAGTGTGGGAGAATGTGGCACATCTCGGGGCAGATCGTCGGTTCCAACTCAATGATCTAGATGTTTCCGAGGGGAGATATAGTATTGATCTGTATGATATATGTATGATCTGTCTGATCTACAGCTGATGTTCACGGGTGGGAGCCGTATGATCTGCATGATCTAGCACATATTTCGTGAGTTGGATGTGCACTACGCAGATCTTGCCGAACATCTCACAACGGCAGGTTAGAATCTAGATGAATCTTCAGTAGATCGTGATGTGTTCTACTATTAGGTGTGTAATGTTCGCAGTGGTAAAAGCTATTTGATCCCTGCCAAATTCCCTGAATGAGTTTTCCCTCCCGTTTTTCCTGTTTTTCATACACTACGTACATACATAACATAAATCAGTTCGAATATCGGACAGGATCACTACTGCGGTGTATCTATCTACCTGTAGATCGTCTATACGCATATCCTATACGTACCAGTTACATGATACGTACATGTGTGATACGTACATATGTGCATTTGCCGACACGAGACGTTGTGTCAGAGCCGTGTACCATTCCAGTACAGCTCCCCGGGCTGCGAACGTTTTGCCATATATATTGTGAGATGTCGTTGCAAACAGCTGTATCATACAGGTCCCGCCCGGCGTCAAATCAACTGCGCGGGAAGACCTGTGTCATGCAAGATCTCACCTGGCCGAGACATGAGACAGATGTGGCAGGTCACACAAATCACTTACCAATGTACCTGCCCCAAAATATCTACATCAAAAGGGGATCTGACACGTCCAACGTGAGCATAAGTTAAGGTCACCAGACCACTCGCCCGCACTCCTCCCACCTTGTTGCTGGCGCACCCAGTATCGGTAAATGTGATCGAACTCGACCCGCTCAGTGCCCTTAAGGCCGTCTCACAGTAGGCCACCAATGTCGACTCGTCGTGGCTCGTGGCCCACATCGCCTACGTAATTCGTGGGAGTTAACGAGAAGGAGGGAGCGGAGCCGCCCGCGCCTTGCAGCAGTTAGTATCAACGTTTATCCAATCCCGTTACGAACGGATTGCATGTACACGGCAGGCAAGAAGCAGTATACACGCTTCATTCAGTGCGCGCCACGCAGCAAGCAAAACGTTCTATGAACACGCAGCAAGCAAAACGTATTTATGTATGAATATGCACGTGATGCCATCAAGCAGGCTACGTTCAACACGCACTATGCAAGCAAGCAGTACGTTGTTCAATAAGCGTCACAAAGCAAGCAGGTATGATAATATACGCTCAACACACGGCAAGCAACAACACCAGCCATGCAACCACACGAGCAGTACCCTCAGCAAACGCAACACAACATAAGAACAATACGTACCGCAGCAGGGGTACTATGCAGTTGTAGTACATTGAAGCCCCTAGTGAGAACTGCTGAGGGAGAACAGAGACGACGCCAAATGCTCATCTACAAACCCATCACATTGGTACGGACACGCATGGCCAGCGGCTTATCGCTATAATCATACATCATTCCGGAAACGAGGGTGAGCGCGTGAATCGCGAGCGCGCTTTTCGGATTCATTATTGGTGATGAGAGCAACGATCAGGAGAAAATTCCTCGTGTACGCCTCCTTGCGTTATACAAAAACATCACCAAATTCTGAAGAGAAGGAAGGGTACTCTGACTGCTGTGTGCCTACTGCTGCTGTGAGTCTGCTGGATGTCAACAGTGCGAGTGCCACTGCTGTAAATCTGTCATACAGAAGGAAGGCTACTGCCGTGTGCCATGTGCCTACTACTGTGTGTCTACTGGATGCCAGCAACTGCCTGCGTGCATTATCATGCACTAAGAATGCTGCTGCCGTGTCTTACTGTTTGTATGTCTTCTGCATGCCTACTACTACTGTGCCATTGCACGAGTGTCACTGAGTTTTTTTTCCTACCATTCAAGGTGTTACAACGGTACCTGGTACATACGAGTACCTACCTGGTATAATTTATACCTGGTGCGAGCTTTACCGCTAGGCGTCCTCCCCTGCTGCGTGTTAACATTAAGATTGCCACTGTCTGTGTGCTTTATCACACGACGACAACAGTGCTACTGCCGAGTGTCTTCTACTGTTCGATGCCTACTACTGTATGCCACCGGTACGAGAACCACTGCTCTGTGCGCGGATCGTATATACATCTACAGCAGTAGCAGTGCGAGCGTTAGGCGTCTGCCTAGCGGGAGGCCAGACACCCAACCCATTTACGTTGGGATTCTGTTGTTTATTCTGTTTTGACTTGGTTTGGGATTATGTTGTTCAGTATGTTTTAACTTGGTTTTAGTATACCCCCTCCTATCTGGGTCTCGAAAATGAGGTGTCGTTTATTTTTTTTGGTGTACCCGTATGACGCTGCGGTTGCTATATTTCATAGGTTGGTTGGTTGGGTTGGAATATGAAAGGGAAAAACGAAAAAAAAAAAAGGAGACGAAATCGGAACATTGAGAGCGTAAAAGTTACGAAATCAGAACATGAGAGCGAAAAAGTGACGAAAGCAAACGAAGCTTAATCCATTTAGAAGTGAAAAATGATCCCACACTAATTCCAAGTAGTTTGTCCCCGAGTTCGTGGGACCCTCTCATACCAATTTACTATATATACTGCACTGCCCACTCAGCTTGCAAAGATGAGCTTCGATAAAATCCTCGATCTCACAACTGTGTTTTTTTTTATTTTTCAATTTACTGCACTGCAAAGAACATATATCTAAGACTAATTCCAAGTCATTTTTCGCCAATACAGGAGTGCGGCCTTAACCCGTTTACGGTCAAACTCTCGTTTTGAGGATACAGTATACTAAAATACCTGGCACAGCAACCGCTGGCCAGCTACAAAAGCAGCAGCCCTGTCTGTCTGTTCGCGTGTTCTACCAGTCTGCCAGCACTGCTGTTCCGTGCTATACCCACTCGGAATTCCAACTCACACGATCAACCAAACAGTGCCTCGTCGCTGTTATTGTAGCCACGAGAATATGAATCAAACGCCTAATCCTCTCTAGAACAACAAACAACAGATTTTTCTTGGAACGGTTCCCGATCTCTACTAATCCATGATACTTATTAGATTTCTTATGTTGACAGCAGTGCACAACTAGACTTTAGATACTTGTACCGGTATGTTGACAGCAGTGCACAACCAGACTTTAGATACTTGTACCGGTATGTTGACAGGTGCAAAATCAGACGCAAGATATTCGTGTGTTGACAGTGCAAAATTAGTCTTTAGATATTTGTGTGTAGACAGACAGCAGGAGTGCAGTTCTAAAAGGCATTTTCAGCATCATCCACGGCAAGCAATGCCCATGGTGCGAAATGCTGGGGCAGGGGGTGGTGCAGTCAGCGTACAAACTCCAAGGCAAGGAGTTGTTACCGTAAGGATGCGAGATACCGCACAGGGGTGATGCGATCGTTTTTCATCATACAGCAGTGGGGGTCCCCCAATAAGGCGGTACGAGTAAGGCGACATCCCTCCATAAGGCGGTCAAAATCGCTTGGCGCGACTGGGGAATCGCACTCATTACCTGAAATGAATAAGGCGGCTTCCCTCTATAAGGCGGTCATGTTGCTTTGGAAAACACCACCGCCTTATTGGGGGGGGGGCTGCTGTAGCGCTCGTTTTCTCGACAACGGCAAGGGTGCTAATAATGTGTACCGAACGAGAGGTTTTCGGAAAAGATCTGGTCGAGATTTTTCCGAAAATATACTGCTGTTCGGCACCAGGTACTTTTTAGAACCCTTGACCGTTGGCGACAAAATGATCGCACCCCCGCGTGTGATAGTAACCCGCATCCTTATTAACCCCTTAACCCATTCAAAACTGAAAAAATTATTCCACACTATTTCCAAGTAGTTTGTCCCCAAATACGTGGGGCCAGTTCTAGAGGGGTAAATAACCGGTCCCCCCGTTTTTGGGGACAAACTACTTGGAATTAGTGTGGGATAAGTTTTTCAGTGGTAAATAACCGGTCCCCGTTTTTGGGGACAAACTACTTAACCCATTCAGAACTGAAAAAGTTATTCCACACTATTTCCAAGTAGTTTGTCCCCAAATACGTGGGACCAGTTCTTAAGGGGTAAATAACCGGTCCCCCGTTTTTGGGGACAAACTACTTGGAATTAGTGTGGGATAATTTTTTCAGTGGTGAATAAATAACCGGTCCCCGTTTTTGGGGACAAACTACTTGGAATTAGTGTGCGATAAGTTTTTCAGTTCTGAATGGGTTAAGGTACTACGCTATTAATAGTTTAACAACGCAAGGAGATGTATGTGTGTGTGTGTGTGTGTGTTTTTTTTTGTCCATCCCATTTATTATCTTCGCCCTTCCTTTCTCTCTCCTTCCTGGTCGTAACTCAGATCCGGGGTCACAAAGTAGGCTCTTCTCCCTCCTCCCCCACTACGGTTCTTGCCTTGCATTTTTATCGCGAGACGGTTTTCGCACTTTCTTCCCTCGCCGACTTGCGTCGGATTCAGCCTACCCACGCCACGAAGGCGCTCTCAGCAATTGGTTCCTTTTTATTTTTTTCATATAAAGTCAAAATTCATCACCACGGTGGGATTTTAACTCGGGTACCAATGATAGTAGCCTTTGAAGCTGGCCACTATTAATAGTCTACCGGGGCGACCGGCGACACGCGAACAGCATGCCCAAAATATTACTACTGTACTCGGTACTGGAGATTCACAAATCGTCACCATACCGCAGTAGTAGTTCGCCACAATCTCCTGTGTTGGCCAAGACTACTATATACCAGGTAGGATTTAGAATGGCGTTCCCCGCTGAGCTTAGCTGTAAATTCATAAACCCCCCGAAAAACACCTCAGCCTCAATTCTTGACAAACAACACGGGTGTCGCCAACTTGTGTGACCACGTACGAGCACAATTTTTGTTTTTGTTTTTGTATATCATAATCCCATAGTCGCCTACTGCGCCTATTAATAGTACAGCAGTATCAATGTCACAAACGGTGTGTATTACTTCGTATTTCATATTAAACCGTTATTTCTAGCGTTGGTGAGACCCGCGCATCTCGATAATACGTCATTACCTGGTATGTACCAGTACGTAATTATGAAAGAAGGATAACAACGACAGCCGGCGACTGCTTCAAGTCAATCACTAACCGAAGACTTTTCAGCCACCTCGCTGAGCGAAATCAAATGCTTGATCATGCATGCAGCGGCGAATTCATAAACCAAAAACAAAATCTCAGCCTGATGAAATTCTCAACTCCCATATTATTTAACACGTGTCGCCTACTGCTGCTGTACACGGCAGTATTAATAGTACGTAGTGTGTGTGTGTGTGTGTGTTCTTCACATTAAACTACTGCTGTACAGCGTACAGCAGTATTATACGTGGCAGTATCAATATCGGTACGTAGACGGTGTGAGTTCTTCACATAATAAAACCGTTATTTCTACCGTTGGTGAGATCCGCGCATCTCGATATTAAGCACCACAGGAAATTATGAAAGAAGGACAGCGACAGCCTGGCGACGTAAAAGTCAACCACTATCATAAATTATAACCGAAGCTTTTTCAGCCAATCGCCTGCATTATTTTTTTTAGGTACGTTGCATACAGTGGGTACCCCCTTTTAAGAGGGCCCAAGATAAGAGCAATCGGTATTTAAGAGCGGTCGAATGGGCATGTCTCGCCTATACAAAAATCTAAAATCACTCTTGTCCCTAAATTAATATAGAGACCGTTTTGACTTAAGTAGACATGAATATACAAGAGGTTTTGATATTTAGGGACAGTGGCATATAATCCCCAATACATTATAAGAGAAATGTGCAGTTACGAGTTAAGAGCGCTTGTTTTGGCCTGTCACACAGGTACATCGTACAGGTCACAGGGCGCTCTTAATTCGGATACCCACTGCTGTATGACAGAAGCATAGCATCATAACATCATGACCATATCATCAGGGCCGTCCATGAAACGTCAACCAACTGATAATATATTTCCGGATCGCCCACACACAGAAAACACAAAAACACCCACCAGGTCTTGGTACAGTATGTAGCAGTAGCAGTAGCAGTAGCGTAAGAAACTCCCCGCGGGGACATAATGACACAAATGACCAGAAAATGACATCATCCAGGGTCGACAGTCGACAAGAGCAACACAAGGAGAATACGTAATAATATCATATCCAACATGTTTTGACGTTGTGTCAATGATACTGCTGTTGGTTTACTCGCCCAAGTAAATTCAACTGCTATATACACCAGTGTAAAAAGCAGTAACTGAAGCCTCTTCAGCCAGGTATTCGTAAAACTAGATCGTACTGCTACATATGATATGTGCCGTGGTTTTGTGGCCACAGAGCTTGTATCATCTCTGTAGGGGGAAGAATCAGCACGGACACTGACTAGAGGTGTGCTAGATGTCGACGGGTAGAAAGAAAACAACGGTTCAATGTGAAGGAACACACGAACGCACACAAGACACACAGCAGGCAGCAGTTACGTAGATGGTATTCCCACATCATAACAGCAGCAGCAACAGTCCAGAAAAACAAAACAGCAAAACAAGTCAACATCCCATATAGTCAAGCACCCACTCGCTCACCCACCCCCCCCCCCACCCACCGTGTGCTACAGCAGTACAACAGTACAGCAGTACAGCACTACGCAGGTCTCACGAGGAGCATGGTGCTGCTGTATCGTACTGAGGGAGCTGCGTTTTTCACGACCCCTCGCCTTCCCGGGGACAGAGCGACCCGTCCCCGGGAGAGCGCCTTCCCCCGCCCCCCGCCCCCCGCTCCGGGTTCAGCGTTGGCGCCCGTTCTTTCGGCGGGGTCGCCGAGGGCTGAGGTGTCGGGCGGGTGTGGCGCGGCTGTGGAGCCGAGGGGGGTTGGGTGGCGCACGGTACCGAGCAGGTTCCCCGCGGTGGTCACCAAAACCGGCATAAATTTGAAGATTCAAAACGACGCAACCACTAAAACGGGGAGCCCTAGTAAATAGGACCTACGGAAAACACAAAAGCCTTACACGATTTCTCCTAATTTTACTATCAACATTTGGTCCTATTTACTATGGTCCCCCGTACTACTACTACTACTACTACTACTACTACTACTACAAATACTTACTACTATCAATAGTACTACGCAAGCGTATAAAATAATTATAATAGTATCTCTGGGTTGTGGTTGGGTGACCACAACAAAGCTTCTGTCTCTTCTAGGATAAATAATCGGCACGGACACGGAATGGGTGTGCTAGATGTCGACGGGTACGTATATAGAAAGAACGTTTTCATGCTTACAAACGTGAAGATCACACCCGCACACACAATGCAACACCATTAAGGGCTATAGGTATAACAAGAGTAAGGTTAAGGGTCACTCGCCACTCACCGCGCCCGTGTTGTCAATGCCGTCCCCAGTGAGGTAAGACGAGGGCATTTCATAGTTGTCCTCGCTCTGGTGGCACCCGCACCTGTCGTAACATGGGGGGGGGTGAGGGAGGGCGCGTGTACTCTTTGTTGCCTCTGCCTTAGTTCATTTGAATCCACTGTTCGGGGGGGGGGCGTACTCATTTGTTGCTTGCCTTAGTCATTTGACCATTGACCACGCATCCCTTTCGTGACGGAGCACCGTTCCTACTCCTAATAGAGACACCTCCAACATTTGGGCGCTCATTACGTTGTTTGGCGTACAATTATAATATTATACGTAATTTGAGTATCATAGGTGATTCGATTTCCCCTTTTTACCTCACATGATTTAATGTAGTTTGGGTATATGTGAGGTAAATGGTGAAACAAAATTCCTGATGACGCGTTGCGTCTTATTAGGTCGGAGGCTGGCCTTTCGGCTGCCCCGGGCCAGTTTGTAGCGAACGCCACCTAAACACCGTTGCGAAAACCCCAAAGGGTTGGGGTTAGGGTTAGATCTGGGGTAAGGTTGGCCTGGGCCAACGTGCAAGGTTAAATTTGACCACAAAAAAAAACGTACGTTTGTCAGAAATAAAGTTTGATTTGCGACCCCCGTCCTGCATTTAGGCTGTCCGAGCGCCGCCCTGCCTCCGGCGTGGTCGCTAAATATAACAGCATGAGCCGATTAATTGGCAGAGGGAACACTTATAATATTTGATGAGTCGTATTGTTTCCCCTCCTTATATACTGCATATGTACACCAAGCACCACGTACGCGACGTATGGCGATCTTTCTGCCTGGGTGTGTCACTACCCCTCTATTCCTTAATTTGCCTCTGTCTTGAATCTCCCCTATAAATCCAACGCCCCTCTCCCCCTTTCTCCCATTTCCCATTTCATGATTTTTGCGGAATCCTCCGGATTACGGGCAGAGATATCGATCGGGCGCTGTCGGGGCGGACAACGGAAGGGACGAGAGCGGGGGGGGCTGGGCGAGCGGGGGCGGGGGGGGTACTCATGGTCATGTACGCCGCGTCGTAGTCGCATGGCCATAACCTTGCCGAGATGGAGCAACGGTTGGCGGTTGGGGGGGGGGGGGTCGTACTCATATGTTGCTTGCCTTAGTCCTGTGACCATTGACCATGCATCCCTTTCGAGACGCAGTGTGTGTACTGGGGGGTAGAGAGAAAGGAGATCAGCACCAACTGTGCTGCCTGCCCAAGCGTGACTCTTATTTGCTCCGGCAAAATATTGATGCTGTCTGAGGCAGGCACTCGTCTGCATAGGGTTATATCACGAGAATCTGTGGGATACTTTCCCCGACCGAAACATGTTATTTGCCTTCAGCAGACCGCGGGCACCACCCCGACCGCCCCGACCTCGAAGCCTAACGCTACGTATAAACTCTGCCGCAAGGCAGGCTGAGATTTACAGGAAAGTTGGAAATTCGGAAGTCGTTATACTGAAGTTAGTGTAGAACGCACCCAGCCTCAAATAAGAAATCAAACGTGGACCAATTTTCCTGTTTCTTAATACATACCAGTACGAGGTACGTATGATATCATATCATAGGTGTCCTGTACTCCTGTACGAAGTATTTGATAAATGAACGGGCGGAATCGGCGGATTTGTCGAAAACTGTTGCGTAGGGCAGTGATCGGAAAAAACCCGCATACACAACGAAAAAAAATGAAACGTCGTCGTTAAATCGCAGTTGGCACGAAAACGGCTATTAATATTCATACATATCACATATTATACGTACGTAGCTTCTTTCCGCCCTTTTCCAATGAATGATCTCCGCCCTACAATGACATACATATTCATACGATATCATACCCCTATTAATAGCTACGTATTGAATTTGATTGCCCGTTGCTCTGTACCTAAGAGATACAGCAGCAGTGTACCTATACAAATACGAGTATAATATTAGTCAGTACATCTACGTGTGTACCTGGTATACTAATAATACTACACCACTACATCTTGATACTACTGTACACCAAAATGACACCACTACATCTTGACTATAAGAACCACACACAAAATACAAAATACCTCATGAATATGTTGTTGTCGTAGCAGAGCAAGTTGGGGAAGGTGGTGGTGTTCTGGTAAGCGTCGTAGGTCATCAGCGGGGTGTCGGAAGTAGGGATCGCCTCGGGAAACAAATCCACGTCGATGCTCCCCTTGATGGTCCCTATGAGGGCCATGATCACCGCTGGGAGCGCAAGTTCCAGCACCTGGAAGCGTATCAATCAATCAATGCATGCATGCATGAGTTCAGCCACCAACAGCAACAGGAAAAATAAAGGAGGACGACGCTGGCTCAATCAACCAGGAATGCATCCTGACCGCGAGTAACTATATATGAGCGCGAAGGGAACAAAAACAGAGGCAGCGATCTTGCGAGGGGGTGAGGGGGTGGGGGCTTGTGTCTTTGCTTCAACAGTTTGCGAGTGGCGTACCCCTCCGGACACAGGGAGGGGCATGGGGGCACTGTTTCATTGCCGCTGTGCTGCTGGTGCTGGTGTCCTGCTTCTGCTTCTGCTTCTGCTACTGCTACTACTGCTGCTGCTGCTGCCTGCTGTGCTGTTCTGGCTGCAGCTCCTTCGAGCAAAAAATAACTGTTCGATGTGGCCTTTTGAGGGAAGAGACCTGTGATGCATTCTGTCTGTTTGTCGAGAGGGCATCTCGGAGACCAACTACCAGGTACACCTCAACACTGCTTGCTGTATGCACGACACGAACAAAAGACAGGCGATGCAGCAGCAGCAACAGCAGCAGTATCGTCTACGAGAGGAGAGCGCGGCCCTCTGGGTAACGCTTGAAAAGCCTGCAAGCCCCGGCGTGCACATCACCAAAACGCGGCGGGAGTGCCTCGTGGTTCAAACGTCTCGCAAAACAAAGGGTCACCTTCGCCGCTACTTCCCCGAGCTAAGCCAACACAACACAACCCAGTGCAGCACCTCCCGTCCGCAACCTGGGGGGCCAACGCAAGACCCTCTCTCTCACCAGCTGGCATTTGGCGCGCCTCTTGGTGAGCGCGTTCTTGCGCACGAGAGCAGAGAACTGCCTGCAAAATTGCCCACATCCACAGCAACCATCTCCACCATCACCATCGTCTTTCATTCCCCGTTGTGGAGTGGGCGACACCCTGCTTTCCGAGGGCATCCAACCAGGCGTCTGTCTGCCGTCAGCAGACCAACTCCGCGCAACCAGAGAGATGCAGAGAGGGAGAGGAACGAGGCGGCTTCGCGCGTACCCTTGGTGCGCAGCAAGGAGCCGCGGTAGGTGGGGGGGGTGAAGATTGGCTGTTGTTGAGTTGTTGAGTTGTGATGACCACTGCTGCTGTGCTTGCTGCTGCAGGTTTGTGATTGACCAGGCACGGGTCACAAAAAAAAAAAAAAAAACGACGAAAATGTTGATCGTGACACGGAACCGGTCCCAGCGCGGGATTTAAGCCAATCAAGAGTCAAGAATCGTCGGAAAACGAGGAACACCTCGGCACATTGGATTTTTTTTCGCCAAAAAGGCGGCTAATTTTTTTCCCACCAATCAGCATCGAGGAAAGGAACGTCTCGGCATATTGGACGTTAATAAAGGATTTTTTTTTTTCGGAGTAGCTGCTGGTAGCTGTCTGTGCTGGTTCAGTTCACCCGGAAGGCGGCAGTTTTGGTTTTATTTGTTGCAGGTTGTTGTTCTTGTTCGTGTTGCTGTCGGTCGGTGCAGTAGGTAGGTGTTGTTTTTGTCTTTTTTCTTCTTACCCGAAGCATATGTATATATCCGTACTCATCGGCACAGCATCGCCACACCCAGGGGTCCGGATTTATTACGTACTATGTATGTATGCCCTGCGTGAGCAGAGAGAGAAAAAAGTCCCGTGCGTTCGGAAACCACGAAACAGAGAGGGACATAGATAGGTCAGAGGTATGAGATCTCGATGAGATCGTGGTATTTTTACGTGCCGGAAGGTTTAATGTGAAGAACACACACACACACACAAGATACGAGCCATCATGTCGAGTATGATTTTTCGGATTTTTCAGTGGTGGATATGGATATTTATCACGTGGATGTACATGTTGTACACTTCGCTTCTTCTGTCGAGAGTCCTTCCTGCTCATATTTCACACAGCCAGCGCCAGCACTATAATAATAATAGTAGTCTATCTTGCTTGTTGTCCTCTTCTCACAGCCACGAGTTCGTTTTCTTCGTGAAAGGATGGTCAACGGTGGCCGTCGTCGTGTACGAGCTTCTTGTTTATCGAGGTTTTGCGCCGCCACTTCTTGGCTCTCTCTCCTCGTGCTCTCGCGCTCGTGCGGTGCGGAGTGTGTGCGGCGGGCCGACGTTGCAAGAGACAACACTTACTTCCCATGTGTTGTTGTTGTGTCACCCACCCACCCACCCACCCACCCACCCTCGCTCGCTCGCTCGCGGCCCACACGCCACGACAAAATACGAGTGAGTATAGGGACCGAAACGCACTGACTGGTGATAATAATGTGCTTACAGCAGTTCAAGTTGTACAGGACGCCAATAATAAGGACGCGAAAATAATAAACAGGCATTAATTATTAAAAACGACCCTAATAAGAAAGCCAGGCTGATACTTAGAGGAACATAAGAAATTCGGGAGTCTTCATCAACTTGAAATTAGTGTAGGATGCACCCTCGCTCAATTAAGAAACCCAGCCTGGTGGACCAGAATTCTTCTTTCTTATTAGGTGTCCTGTACTGACTACTAGTTGTTGTATAAAGTATATACGGTCGACGCTGCAACAATAACTTAAATATTGATCCGGCCAGATTATTCGTCGATTCGTGGTGATGGTGTGTTTGTTTCATGGCCGCGAATAAATATACCCGCCATTCTCCGCAATATCCGCCACACACACACCTTGCCACCTCTTCTTCTTCTTTGCTTCTTACGGCACCACTTTGTCCCTAAATATAAGCACCTTTTGTATATTAATATTTAATGAAAACATTTCTTATATTTAAATACAGAATGGTATAGTAGTAGTGTTTTGCGTCCGTGGGTGATGGTGGACCTGCAAGATGATGCGTGGAATCGTATTTTGGACGGCAAGTACCAACCATATACCAGGTATATAGTATATAGCATCATCAGCAGATCCGCAGCGTGGCAAAATGCGGTAAAACATACCAGGGGTACGATAGTCGTGCGTAGTGTACAGCAGTAGTATAACATACAGCAGCAGTATCGGCCCTGTCCTAATATAAGAAACCATAAATCGAGCTCACCGGGCTGAATTTCTTCTTCCGGGCGCGCGCGAAACTCACACTTTCTTATTGTGTCGCGCTTTCTTATTTTGGTCCTCGAGAAGACGGTTTCCTAATAGTATATCTGGTATAGCGCACAATGAATGGTGCCTTGGGCCCAGGCCAGCCACAGGAAGGGGTCAACTTTCTTATAGCTTATAGGCACTGACTATAGGCTGAGATCTTTCTTAGTTTATTCCCCAATTTTTTCAGGCTGGCTTTCTTGGTAGCTCCTTCCTTATATGAGCGGGCCGGTACTGTATGTATGGCAAACAGCATAACAACAAATGGAGTATTGTGGATAAATCTTGGCGGGAAGCAGACATAGAAGGGTGTTAGACTGTACGCATAGGTTTCCTTGGTTTGCGTGGTTTTCTGCTTTTGGGAATTTTATGAGTGATCAACGCTGAAGATCATGCTGCACATTGTCGGATGGCAAAGATAATAATAATAATCATAATAATATGTACAGACAGCACAGGACACATATAGATAGCAAGAAACAGGCCAGTAAGAAAGCCAGGCTGCTGATTAATTTGGAGGAAAATAAGAAACCCGAGGAGAGTCGTTATGTTAAAAATAGTGCAGAAAAAGCACCCTCTCAAATAAGAAATTCCAGCCTCAGGGTCATATTTCCTGTTTCTTATTCGTAGGTGTCTTTCACTGCCTGTATATGATACGTATAATAAATAAAAAACACAAAACAGAGTGCCGGTCTTACCACAAGAAACCGGAAGTACTGACGGCCTAATAGGCTAGATTTCTTATTTGAGAAACGGTGTGAACTCAATACTACACAGTAATTTCAGCATATTGTAATGTTATCGTAAGGCTTAGATCTGAAGGGGGGGAGAGTGTTTCAAAGCTTAGGTTGGGTGGGTATTTGGTTCATAACCTTTTACCACAGCTAGCTATTAATAGTAGCCCAACGAACTATTAATAATGCTTTATTAGCAATAACCGCTCCCGACTTTCTTTCACCACCCGAATTTTTAGACAGAGTTCCTTGTGATATATATAGCACTCTGACCCAAAATATAAGTACCTTTTGTACACTAATATGTACTAAAAACGGTGCTTGTATTTTGGTACAGAGTGGTACTACTACAGTAACGTTTGTACATAGTGTGTGTGTGTTCTTCACATTAAACCTTCCTTTCTACCCGTCGACATGCAGCACACCCAGTGTCCGTGCCGATTCTTCATCCTAGAGAGGTGCCAGTTCTTCTGTGGTCACAAAACTACGACACAGAGATACTACGCTGCAGTGCAGTAAGCAGAGCAGACAGGCAGTGCAATGCCATGTACGACAGGCAGGACCTACCCTGCTAGCCATCCAGGTGCATGACAAGAGAAAAAAAATACAGCACCGTGTACGTATAGTATAGTGCCGCCGCTGTAACAAGAAACTGGAAATAGTGCCGGTCCTGGCCTAGGAAATAGACTTTTCTCCTTCAAGAAACGGTGTGTTCCCCCCTAACTTCAAGTATAACCGCTCCCCACTTTCTTATTCGGACATTTTTGTTTTATTTTTTGCTTTTTTTGTCTATCCCATTTATTATCTTCGCCCTTCTTTTCTCTCTCCATGTCTCCCTCTTTTAGTCGTAACTCAGATCCGGGGTCACTAAGTAGGCTCTCTTCTCCCCCCTCCCCACCACGGTATGTACGTGCCTTGCATTTTTATCGCGAGAAGATGTCAGCACTTTCTTTTCCCTCGTTGACTTGCGTCGGATTCCTTTTTTTTCGTTACGAGCGTCTATGGGCTATGACCGTCATAGCCCATATAGACGAGCAGAGATAGGCAAACGTTTTATGAGGTTATTTCCTATGAAGGGGGTGTGGGTACTGCACATACATATGGTACGTAGAAGAAGAGCTGGTGTAGCGAACATCGATGAACGACTTCGTGTGGAGAGAGTTCGGCCATGCAGCTTTGTGCCGCGGACGCAGTATAGGCGACACAGCTCGCATATAGACATCGGTGTCTAAGTCTGCCGTCGTGTCACAGACACAGGGTCACCGCCAAGCTCACGGCGAAGAACGTTTGATATGGTAACAGGTGTGGTCACATAGACAGAGAGAGGGTTACTTTCCAGTTTCCACGCGTAAGTAAACACATACCTGGTATATGTTATGCCTCGTACTTTGTACGATCACACTTTTTCACCAATGTTTTCAGGGCGCGCCGCAGTTTTCCAGGTAAAAAGTTACGCCGAGTTTCGATTGTCAAAAAGTGGCGATTTTTTCGGAGAGTCTTGCACGAGCAAGCATGAATTTATGACCCCCTCCAGTTCACCCCCCCCCCCCTCGCTTGTAGGGATGCGAGGGTCTATGGTCATATGACTACGACGGCCGTGCACGACATGAGTACACCCCGGCGCTTCGCGCTTGGTGCTAGCAATGTCTGCCTGGTCGGTGAAACCCCGACATGCTCCGTCCCGGCATTGTAGGGATGCGAGGGTCTATGGTCATACGACTACGGCCATGCATGAAATTGAAGTACACCCCTCCCCGCCGCCCCGCCGCTGCCTATACGCCACTGCCACCGCTCCCGCCGCCGCTGCTGTGCCTCCCTTGAACAGGTGCACCTTATCAAGTATTTCTAGGCGCTATGGTTGCTTCCACAATCATGGGAGGTTTAAATACTTGGTGGTACTGTACATTGTTTTTTTGTAGAACGCCGTCAAACTATGGCTCATTACGTAGCAGGGAGGGGTAATTTTTGTTTCGATGGTGTGTGTGGGCTCTCTGTACGGCGTGCTGATTGATGCAGCACAGCAAGAACAATAATAAATAATACGTGCCGTCCCCCCCGATTCACCCATTTTTTTAGGAGATGTCATAGTCGGTGTATCATATCGTCGCGTGTCTATATCAACAGGTAACTATTTGTTGTACAGCAGCAGTAGATCATATTTATTAACAGATAGATCGTACCAGGTCCACATATATGTATACCTGGTATATTATATCTATCAACAGATAGATCATACCAGGTCAACATATGTATCATGTATATATATAACAGATAGATCGTGTCTGCTAACAGATAGATCGTGTCTACTGTAGCTACAGAGATATCGTGCCTTATCTATCAACAGGTAGAAAATGTCTATCAAACAGATACGTCGTGTCTAGCAACAGATAAATCGTATCTATCAACAGAAATCTCGTGTCTCGATGTGGCCGAGACGCCATCGACATCATATCTGGAAGGAAGGAAGGAAAGAAGGAAAGAAGGAAGGCGGGTTTGTTGATCACATAAAATACTTGTCCTCGCTGCGGAGTAGTGGCTACCGAGCACCTACTACGTACGGCCCAACAATCAGATGTGTATAAGAGAGTTTGTACATAGTGTGTGTGTGTTCTTCACATTAAACCTTCCTTTCTACCCGTCGACATCCAGCACACCCAGTGTCCGTGCCGATTCTTCATCCTACAATCAAAATGACGCAGAACACGTGCAATGTTCAATGTTTGTGCAACTGGCTGGTGGGCCGCGAGACGGGGAGACGACGGGAGGGGGGGGGGGGGGG
>MEHQ01003881.1:450426-505908 GCA_008828725.1 Saccharina japonica | reverse complement strand
GGGGTTGTGGGGTGGGGGGGGGGGGGGGGGGGGGGGGGGGGGGGGGGGGGGGGGGGGGGGGGGGGGGGGGGTACTCATTTGTTGTAATCGCCATAGTAATTCGACCACTGATCACACAGGCTAGCTTTTTCGAGACGGAGCACGCCGTTTTCCTACTCCTATAATAGTAGACACACCGGAAAAATTAACATTTGGAGGGCAGCTTACCACATGTTCGCACATAAAATGGTTGATGGTCACTGTGTACGTATGACGAATATGGAACTAAGCCTAGCCCTAAGCCTAAGCCAAACCCTAACCCTAAACGTAAACGTAATAATCCAGTCAGATCAGACCCAAGCAACCATTTGCCCCTTGTGTGCCAACTATTTTTATCGAATACCTGGTAAGTGGTAAGCTGTACTGGACATTTGGGCGCTCATTAGCTGTTTTTTTGTCGGGGAAGGGGGGGAGGGGGGCGTTGCTGGAAAATCGATTGAATGGTGACAGAAAACACTTGATACTGATTTCGTCAATATTTTGTTCGTGTGTATACCAGGTATACCGGTATCGGATACCGCATATTCGGTACGGAGGGTGATCTAGAAGCCAATCGGCACAAAAGCTTATTTCATACACATCGTTACTGCGAGTAGCACGTGATTCTCGAGAAATAATACCCACGTGTTTTGTTGCTAAACACTGAAAGTATCGCGAGAATTCGTGCTGCAGCAGGTTGGAGAATGCGATGGAAATTGCAAGATGTACCCTTTGCAGTGTACAACACTCCAAGAAAGGACCATCAGAGGCAACACCACAAGTATACGATACCAGGTTACAATATGTAGCCTATACCTGGTGACCTGATATGTATCTATAACTACAGTACAGTATGACGCTTGGAAGTCACGACCACAAAGTATGGTTGAGCACAATAAGACAATATAACACGATAGCAGGGGGGGGGGCGAGCTGCTTACGCCGGCGCGCATAAACCTCCCTTAAGCCTGAATACACTAGGAGGGGGGGGTGTGCTCATGTCGTGCACCGGGGCGTACTCGTTTGTTGCTTGCCGTAGTCATTTGACCATTGACCACGCATCCCTTTCGAAACGGAGCACGGTTCCTACTCCTAATAGAGACACCTCCAACATTTGGGCGCTTATTGCGTTGTTTCCAAATATTACAAATATATTTGTTTGCTGTTCCTATCGGGGGCGTATTCATTTGTTGCTCGCCTCAGCCATTGGACAACCAGGCATCCCTTTCGAGACGGAGGGGGAATCAAACCTAGACTCGCCGTGGGAGAGTTCGAGCGATCATATTATTAATCTCGTGGCAACACTCGCCGTGGCACAGAGTTCATAGTTGCTCCCAGCGCTCCTGCTTGCCGAATGCTAATAATGCGTACGTAGCCCTTTTTTTCTTCCGCCCACCGGGTTAACTCTGCCGATAGTTCCGGGGATGGGCCATGCTCAGCGAGGGCGTCCGGCTTGCACCGGACATGACACCACGCTAGCGAGTGTTTTCGGTTTCAGCTTTCATCTATCCAATCACTCTTGGTAAAGGGGTCGCGCCGCAGCGTCTGGCAAGAGTGTGTGAAGTTCGTCGTGCTCGGGGAGGACGGCAAGCGTTTTAGCCGCGTCCTTTTTTTTTTTTCCCCCCCCTGAAGGAGGGGGCAAAGTGTGCTCCTGTCAGCGGCGGTGGTGTATGGTAGGCGGTGATTTTCGCTGTACGTTGTTATGATGGGAGAAGTCGCAGATATATTATAGCATTGGAAAGGAGAAGAAAGACGCGAGGGAAACATTTGCTTTGGTCAATCAAATACCCAGCAGCTATAATATGCATGTTTTCTTCTTTCGCAGAGTGTTTATGAGTTATTATCAATGCTGAAGCTCATGCTATAAACATCGTCAGATGGCGAAAAGCAAGAATATAATACTGTAGTGCGATCACCACAATAAATCGGTTTTCTTTTTCCGGGGAGGGGATGTTTCTGAGTGATCAACGGTGAGGCTCATGTTATCTACACATTGTCGGGTGACAAGGATAAACACACAAAAAACAATATCTCCAGGGTGACTATCGGGCACAGCAGTACCAGTTTGTGTGTGTGTGTGTCTCTGCAGCAAGATGTGCAAATGTATGTGTGTGTGCGTGCATCCATCACGGCGGCTGGTAGTCACAGACAAAAGAGAATCGGTCAGAAAAGGAACAAGGACACGAAAAAAAAGCACGCTTGTACCGATATTTTGACGGTTGTCGCACAACATTGTACACACGGCGGCGGGTAAATCGCAAATAAAGGAGGCCACCACAAATTTACCGCACGCCGTGCATTACGTACGTACTCGTAGGCATATTTTTTGTTTTATGGTATGAACACCTCGCACGGAATCGCCACAAACAACTTTTAGGTCGGACACCTGCGAAATGGAGGACCCCATTCTGAACGATGAGAGTGAAACAGACAGACGGACAGCTTGACAACACTACGCATTCAACATGCCAACACCAATCACCCAACTCGACAACACCAAGCATCTATATAACCTTACCACTCCGAACATCCAAACTCGACAGCCTTTGGGCATCCAAAACCGGACGGCACCGAATATACACCAAAATTCGGCAACACTGAACATCCACATGGACAGCACTGAGCGCCCGTCCCACCTGACAGCACTGAGCACCGTGCGAAAGGGAGAACAGTACAACAAAACTCGATTGCTGCAGTCGAGTGCATCGACACAACCTCGACCACCACCGCCACCAACACCACCACCGACACCAACACTACCACCTCCACCAAGGCCACTACCACCAACACCACCAACACCAACACCACCAACACCAACACCAACACCACCACCACAGCTAGCACCGCCACCACCATCACCACCACTACAGCCAGCACCGCCACCAACACCACCACCACCACCACCACTACAGCCAGCACCGCCACCACCACCACCGCCGCCGCCGCCGCCGCCGCCGCCGCCGCCGCCGCAACCACCACCACCACCATCACTAAATAACACAATATACCAGGTACAGTAGTAACTTCAGTGTTTGCGTGGCGACGTCGGTGGCACCAGCAGCGACGGGGCACTGGCGGGGGGTGGCGGCGCGCTCTCGCTGCCCCGGCTGACGACACCAGCACCGTGCTGGTCGGCAACCTCGAAGCGCTTGTTGGCGAGGTCGTGCCACTGCTTCTCGCCCGTCGCGTCGTACAGGCAGCGGTGCATTCGTCGCCGTGAGTCGTACCCAACAACCTTCGAGATGCGAAAAAAACAAAACAAAATCGACAGAATTTCTCGTGAGTGTTTTTTGCTCGTGAGTGTTTTTTTTTTAATCGAGTCCATGAAACCAATGGCCACGATTTTAGCCCCTTTGGCATTCTAGAGAGTGAAAACATAATGTCGAAAGAAGTGACGGTTACAGTCAGTATCGGCCCACACGAAGCGAAACAAACTAGGCTGCTGCTGGGGTGTAGGATTGTCGTAGATGGAGTACCCGAAGCTCAACGCATGGAGTTGCACGGCACGCACGCTCAACACGCTACTGCTTGTACGGCGTGCTCGCACCTATCTATGGAGAGGACGGTTGATAAGAGCAACGCTTTGTCGACATTTGTATGGCGTATCCTAGCTCGTAAAAGTAACGTATGGCTGCTATGGCTACCGCTGTACAGCACAAGTGTGCATGCATTTATCATACAAATTATTACCAATATCGTCAGTACTAAAACACCTGGTAATATACTGCACGTTTCGTCGAAGATTGCCTTTGTTGTCGATGAGTTACGGTTTCATGTAGCAGGTAAAACATTAGGTGTGTCCCTACTTCTGCGTATGTATCTGGGCCACAAAGGGGTGGACGGGTTATACCACGAGCGTGCATTGCATCAAAAGAAAGCGGAAGACCGACGGGGGAAAGGCGATTCCGCGCGTGAACTGCCACGGAAGTCTGACACATTACTTGCGCTGATATTAATAGTTGTGGTACAGTTCGCGTCGGGCCTATCCGGCCCGTGAATCTGAACTATCCGGCCCATGAATGGCAGTGGGTAGAACCTCGTACTGTTACGGGACACCATAGTAAATAAGACCTTCGGTACACACAAAAACCTATATATTTACCTGTTTTTACCAACAAAATGTGGTCCCATTTACTATGGTCCCCTGTAAGAGTTATACAGTGGAACTGTACACGTAAACGCGTACTCTAACTTTAACAATAACGGGCACCTGGCAGTCGTAGTGATGGTCGTAGCGGAAGGAGTACACCTGTCCCGACCCGATTTTGCGAGGGAGAGTGGAGCATCGGGAACGGAGGAGGCAGAAAGGAACGGGGGGGGGGGTGTCATTTCTCCACCCTGGTGGAGCTGACGTAGTCACTTGGCAGATTAACTAAGCAAGGTGTTAATTTCATATTCATATTTTCGGGCATGCCGTGCATAAAAACGTGCATAGAAAAAATGGAAGGGCGACGAACCTCACAACCCCCCCCCTGCCTGGTCGGTGAAAACCCGACATGCTCCGTCCCGGCATTGTAGGGATACGAGGGTCTATGATCATACGACTACGGCCATGCATGAAAATGAAGTACACCTCCCTACGGCTCTGTCTCGGAAGGGATGCGTGGTCCATGGTCAAATGACTAAGGCAAGTGACAAATGAGTAACCCCAACCCCCCCCCCTACGGCCATGCAAGACATGAGTACCCCGCCTCCCCCTTCCCCGTGGCCCGTGCTGTCCTTTCATTGCTGCCTGGTGTCTACAGTACAGTAGCTGCTGCCGGGGCTAACAATAACTGCACGAGACATCCTCACCCATACCAGTAGCCCCCCAACCAGTGGATACAGGGTAGCCGGTCGCGTCGAGAAACACACCTTCAGTCGAAGGCCTAGATCCGCCACGCTGTACGCGAGGCTCCCCTTCGTCGCACCCCCCACCTCTGCTCGCAAGTCGCCACGGTCATCACCCCCCCCCCCCCCCCCCCCGTGCCGATTAGAATTCCCTCTCGCTGGTCGGAGTCCTTCAACCTTCCGAGGCTGTCTGGGAGATGCCAGCGGAGACGGAGACGTCACCTGTAAAGCCTTAAGCTTGGCCGTCGACGACGAAGCCGCCGATAGCGTTGCTCGACCGCCTGCCGTTGCCGCTGCCCCCGCCTGCTGCTGCTGCTGCTGTTGCTGCTTCTGCAGATGTTGACCACCACCGCCGCCCCTGCTGCTGCTGCTGCTGCGTTCGTGCGTGAACGCGTGCTCCAGCGTCGCAGCGCGGCCTCTCACGGGGGAACGTGACCCCCCCGCCCAACGGTGCGCTCTCCGCGACCTTGCCCTCCCAGCCGACCCGCCGCTGGTCGAGGGTCTTTGGTGGCTCGGCTTCCGCCTCGCCGAAATCGGAGTTATTCGTCCGGTCTGCTGCCGCTCGGGGATGATGCTCGCAGGAACTAGCCGCCGGGCTCTTGCTCTGGCCCCGAGGACATCCGTCGGGTTTCCCTCCCCGTAGCCGTGTTCGTCCTTTTCACTACTACCGCCTGCCCCCCCTGGTTCCGTTGTTGCTACTGTTGTTGTTGCTGTTGCCCCGGCCGTGCTGGGGCTTACCCAGCCGCTACTATTCCGGGCGTCTTGGGCTCGGGCCACCGGAAGTTCTGAACCGAGATTTACCGCCGTGTTTTCACCTGACTGATCTCTGTCGTCACGCCGTTGTTCTAACGCCTTAGCTGGTTGTTGTTGGGCGTCTTTTACGAGTGGTAGTGTTGGGGCGGGCGGTACCGCGCCAGTAGTCACGGTCGTCAGGGCGGCAGGGGCGACATTGTCGATGCCGTCGGTGGATTCTGCAAGCTCTGCGGTCCCTTCAAGTTCTGAAACCCCTGCAAGCTCTACAAGCCTTGCAAGCTGGGCTTCCAGCGCAAGTCTCTCTGTCCTGGCGGAGGCAAGGCGCCCCCTCTCGTCGCGCAAACGGCGCCTTTCTCTCCCCTGGGCCTCGAACATCATGTCTTCCAATCGCTGAGACTCGCGCACCAGCAGCGCTTCACTGTACGCGTTGTTGCCCGCGCCGCCAGCGGTACTACCATCTACTACCGCCCCACCTTGCGCTTGCCGCTCGCTGTCGTCCGTCGCCTCTTCACCTGCCGCGCTAGCCTGCCTTTCGAGCTCCCGCCGAAACATCTTGAGCTGCGTCACTTCTTCCGCCTCCTCTTGATTCCTCGGCGTTGTCGGTACCGTCGCCGTCCCCGCCGCCACCGCCGCCGCCGTTCCATCGCCGACAATCGCCCGAACCTCATCAGGCGAAAGCTCGTCCTCCACGGGTGCGCCCTCGCCTTCGTCTCCCTGACCGCCGAACCTCCGCCTCCGGAAAACCGGGAGGAGGCGTTTTCGAACCGACGACGACGATACCGACGACACCGCTCCAGGGCTGACGCTCCTCGCGCGGGGGGGCAACGCGCGTGCCCTCAGCGGAGAGCTGGTCGACGCGGGCCTCCGTCGCCTCGCGTCGGCGGCCGCGTAGGCGTACCTCGCGCTCCAGTCGACGGGCTGAGAAAACGGCGGCGCGCCGCGGCCTACAGCGTGTATTCCCGAACGCTGGACCTGCCTCCGGCGTTTGAGCTTCCTGTTGCTCTGGAGGAGACCCTGGACGTCTGCCCTCAGTCGGTCGTTGCTTTCGCGCAGCCGCTCGTTTTCGGCCATCAGTTTGGCGGCGTGACGTCTTTGCGCGGCGGTAGTGGTAGCGGCGAGGGCTGCGGCGGCAGCGGTAGCAGCGGTGGCAGTCGACACCGGTGTGGTTGCTGCTTCATCTGCATCTCTTGGCGGTTCTGCACCTCGAGGAACGGCCACACTACTCTCAGCCTGCGGACTACTCCAGCTTTCGTTGGACAATCGCGCCTCCCCTAAGTTGTCTCCAACGACTCCTCCTTTCATTCCTGCTGGAGCGCTTTCGGCGCGTATCCTGTCAGCCCACGAAGGGCCTTTATTCCTGGCGGGGTTTTCGAGAGACGCGTCGCCGTCATCGAACCCAATGGCACTGTCCAGAGCTTCTCGGAGAAGGTTTTTGAGGCGGGCGATCTCGGCCTCGGCTCGGACCAGCAGCACCCGGTCATCCACAACCTCGTTCGCCCGCAGGCGCACCATGACCTTCGAACAAAAAAAGGGAATGCGCGGGCACGTTTAACGGGGTAAGGGTGGACGATCATGGGTCCTTGCCATAGTCACGCGCGGCTATCGTGTCGTGTTAGATGCGAAGCATGTTCCGGTATCACGGTAGTTCGTGTACTCACGCGCGGGGATACAGGCGTTTTGGCTATTAGGCTGTATAGACAAAGAAACAGACGGGAGTGCTCGGAAGAAGTCGTACATTTTCTGTGGTGAATCACGGGCCCGGTCGACAATCGGACACGCCATGGTTTGCAAGCTTCGCCGCACGCTCTCATACCACGGAACACACCACCAGCTTCGGAAACTCCAACTAAATCACGTGGAGTTTAATTTTTTGCATGGTCTAGAACGCACTCCGAACGCCGACTACACCCACCTTTTTCGCGCGGTCGGCAAACTGGAGCGTGTTTAGCGTCTCGTTCGTCTGCCCCAAAGCGGGATTGACGCACGCGATTATCGTGGTCCTGGTGTTGCCCCCAAGCGAATCCTGCAACAGCCGGGTGAGCTTGGAGTCCCTGTAGGGCACGTGCGTCCTGCTCTTCTCGGAGAGGGCGGAGACCACGTTTCCGAGCGTGGACAGGCTCTGGTTGATGTTGCGGAGCTCGTTGAAGTGTCCCTTTGATATTCTGGCGTCGGAATCCATCTTTTCCGAGCCAGCGAGATCGACCAGGCTGAGCTTCGCCTGCCGGTACGTCACGTGGCTGGCGTCGAGACCGCCATTGTCACCGCCGCCGCTGCCGCTTCCGCCGCCACCGTCATCGCTACCGCCGCTGCCGCCGCCGCCGCCGCTTTGCACCTCGACCGTGAGCTGCAGCACCGCGTGACTGCGACTGCTGGCCTCGTTGTGTTGGGTGGCGCGCACTCTCCTGTTCGCGGCCCCTAGGCTGACGTAGCGGAGGACGTCCTGCGCCCCGCCCACTCGAAACGACGACAGACCGTTCACGAACACCCTTCGGCTCGCATGCAAACCTCTCGACTGCGCGCTTCCACAGCGGCGACCACTATCGCTCCCCGCCCCGCCACCACCACCACCACCACCACCACTACCACCACCACCACCGCCGCCGCCGCCCTTGGGGCGTCGTCGAATGTTAGCGCCCCTCCCCGCCCCCGCCCCCGCTCCCGCCCCGCCGGACTCTTCGCGAATCTGGAGGGATGTGCGACTTCGGCCCGCCCCGACTCCTACGCTCTGCTGCAGGAGGTCGACCAAATTTTCGTTGTAGATTTGCAGGAAGGAGCAGGTGACCGAGTACGCGAACGTTTCGTCCTCGTCGGACGCGGCGGAGAGGCGGTCGAATAAGAACTGCACCGCTCTGGGAATGATCCCCCACTCTGCTTCTAGATCGGGGAGTTTTGATCCGCCCCCTGGCCCTGTCGAAGGAATGGCGGGGGAGGGGTAGGGGAGGGAGAGAGGGTGAGATGAGGGGACAGATATATGTGTAGGGTAAAAACTGCGAACACGAGAAGGTGTTACCTACTGAGCTATACTCGTAGGGAGTAAAACATCGATCGCTTACTAACCAGCCCAGGGTACGTAAGCCTTGATAACAAGCACGAGCGTCGGCAACGTGTTGGCTTCAGCAACCGAGAGCGTGTGTACGAGCTCCTGTGAAAATATTGCGCACATTAATACACAGTTGTAATATATACTTTGAAGTTTATATATACTATAAACTCATATTAATATTATATATGTAGAATATATACCGCGTTTATGTCGCATCGAAATCATTAGCGAAAAGTGACTCCGCTGTGTTGAGAAGGTGGAATCACATTATTTATTTATTTACGGACGAACTATAAATGTAGGCTTTTTTTGTCGGAGATTCGATTTGTTATCGTATCCTCGTTCGTACAAAATGTTTTATAAATAAGAGCGCTCACAGAAAGACCGAACCGTCGGGGGGGAAAAAACACCCCGCGCGCACGCAAGTGATCAGAGACGTATTTAGGTAGAGCGACTTGAAGGGTCGCTGGCATGTTCTTGGAGGCGAGTTGATGTCAAGAACACAACCAACTCCTTCATTTTTTTTTTAATCGAAAGTTAAAATAACACCGCAGCTGTGAGATTATTTTTCGGGAAACTACTTTCAAATAGTTAGCAAGCTGTGTGTATTAATTCGGCCGCGTGTTACTACTGTACGTATATAATACGGAAAAGCATTATTTGCACATCCCATTGTGATCCGTTTTGAACGCACTGCGAGTGAGTATTATTGCGACCGAATGCGAGGTTTCTAATTTCGACTGCACCACTAAAGCAGGAACCTCTTTCTCTTTCGATCTGCCCAAAGCGCCCGTCATCACGGCCTTGCAGACAAACTTGACGGGCAGCAGCAGCAACAGCAGTGTTCCAAACATCCTGCTGTGTGCGAGTTCCTATAGCGAAATCTACTGTAGATAGTATCTTTATCTTTACTCATACGCACATACAGCAGTAGTGGTCCCTCTATCATGCCGGTTGCCCGCTATAGCGCCGGTGAAATCGCTTGGCACAGTTTTCCGTTTCCATACTAAAACCTATATATTCCCCAATCCGGAGTAGCGCCGGTTGCCGCTCGTGTAGCGCCGGTTTTTCCCGCTGGCACATACCGGCGCTATAGAGGGACCACTACTGTAACGGCATATAAGGGACCTCACACCGGCGCTATAGAGGGACCACTGCTGTAACGGCATATAAGGGACCTCACACCGGCGCTATAGAGGGACCACTACTGTAACGGCATATAAGGGACCTCACACCGGCGCTATAGAGGGACCACTAATGTAACGGCATATAAGGGACCTCAAACCGGCGCTATAGAGGGACCACTACTGCTGTACCAGGTACCAGGTACGTATCGTATACCAGTACCAGGTATGATGAATACGATGTGTATGGATAGTTGGTACCAGGTATATATATATATATACCAATATATTTTTGTGTAAATATAATTTATACCTGGTAGAAATAAAAAACCAACAACTGTGAGATCGAGGATTTCGTCGAAGCTCATCTTTGCAAGCTCAGTGTAAAACAGAACGTAAGCCGTAGACCGTAGTATTGATAGTAGTAGTAGTAGTTGTTGAAGTAGTACATAGTAGCAGTCGTAGTAGTAGTAGTAGTTGTAGTAGTAAGTAGTAGTAGTAGTAGTAGTAGTAGTAGTAGTAGTAGTAGTAGTAGTAGTAGTAGTAGTAGTAGTAGTAGTAGTAGTAGTAGTAGTAGTAGTAGTAGTAGTAGTAGTAGTAGCAGTAGTAGTAGTAGTAGTAGTAGTAGTAGCAGTAGTAGTTGTAGTAGTAGCAGTAGTAGTAGTAGTAGTAGTTGTTGTTGTAGGCCGCAGGTGTTTTATGTCGTTGTTGTCTTGGTTTAGTATGGGCGCGCCGCCCTGTGGGGCGTTTCAGCCCCGCTTCTCGATGTGGGTACGTGGGCATGGGTGGGTGAAGACAAAGAAAGGGAAACCGGCCCTCTCCCGCCGCAGAGGCTCGTACTCTTGTATGATTGGAACAAGCGCTTGTTGTGCAGATTGTCAGACGACCATTATCAGATGACAAATGAAATACTATTAATAATGAGATGTACTCTGTATTGCACCGGTGTACGCAGCAGCACGAGGCACAAGTGTATATTTACTGCTGTACGTATATAGCAGTACGTGCCGTGTTCGCGCTCCCACAAGTCAGTACGGCGGTGGATACCCCTATCTAAGAGCCCCGTGACAAACTTAAGCCAAAACAAGCGATCTTCACTCTTCACAACACATTGCTCTTAATATATGGAGTGGGCAATATCTGTCTTTTAGTATAGGCGGGACATGCCGATTCTTGACCGCTCTTAAATCCCGACTGCTCTTATCTCGGGCGCTCTTATCTCGGACACATTATACGCTACTCGTACGGACTCGCAGGCGATCCACCAAGCGATCGACGTACAGTAGTAGGGGTCCCTCTATGGTGCCGGTTTAATAATGCCGGTGTCCGGTATAGTGCCGGTATAATCGCTTGACACCAGGGCTCTTCACGGGTCACGACCCGACCCGCGGGTCCGGTTGAGGAGGTCTTCTAAATCTCACGGGTCGGGCCGGGTCAAATCGGGTCGGGTCAGATCAAATCAGGAGGTTTTCAAAATATCACGGGTTAGGGCCAGATTAGATCACCCGACCCGACCAGACCCGACCCGACCCGACCCGACCCGACCCGACCCGACCCGACCCGACCCGACCCGACCCGCGAAATTTAACTTCACCCGTGAACAGCCGTGCTTGACGCATACTGGTATATGGGATTAACGAGCGTGGCAGTGTGCGGAATAATGCCGATGCCCGCTGAAATGCCGGCGTAGAAATTGACCTAGCGCATACCGACCTTATAGAAAGCCCACTACGAGAGTAGTACTGGCTGTGTCCCCGTACGTACCGATGAGGGTGTGCGTCTTCCCAGAGCCCGTCTGGCCGTAGGCTAGGACGCAGGCGTTGAACCCCTTGAGCACGGTGTTGAGGGCGGGCACCAGGCCCAGGAAGATGTCCCGTTGGGCCGACTCCGGTCCGAAGACTCGGTCGAACGCGCATTTTATCGCCTTGGTCGGCTGCTCCTCGTTGCGAACGCAAATGCACGTTCCGCTCTCGTCGACCTCGACCACCTTGGCGAAGGGATGGGCGGGGGGGGCGCGGGGCGGGGGGCAGGGGGGAGGGGTGTATCATACTCATATCGTGCATGGCCGTAGCCGTACGACCATAGACCCTCGCATCCCTACAATGCCGAGAAGCAGGGGGGCTGCACTCGTTGCCATGTACTGGATGGCGGTACAGTAGTCATACTTTGAAGTATGGCCATAGACCCTCGACATCGACTGTTCGTCCACAGCGCAAAGTGCCGTGAGGCGCACGGCGAGTCATACGAAAGGTGAGCTGCATCCTTGGGGGGACGGGGGGGCACAGCAGTGTGACGCAGCACATGTTTCCTGTGGGTATGATCTGTGCTTACTGCGAACAGATCCTGCACAACATCTCGTGTAGAACGGCAGGTCATAATCTATTTATTATTATTATTATGCTTGCCATCCGACAATGTGTAGTGTTGTTCCAAAAAAGACTCAGGGAACAGAAAGTGAAGAAATCTCCAGATCAAAAGCGTAGCAGTATCATGCGACAAATCAAAACCGATGTGACGCAAATGGAAGGCTACCACATCCAACATCCTTCTATCTCATCCATAAAACCCCCCCCCGCCATGCACTCCCGAACAAGCATTTACCAAAAACCCGCTGTCCATAAATGACTGGTTTATAACTGCTACGCGCATGTTTCGACGCGCAGAAGGCCGTGCGGTGTTCCTGGTCTAGTACACTGCTATAGATCGTATCTATCAAAGAGTCTCTGCCGTCTTGCTCTCTCTGTAACTCTTCTACCTTCTCCAACCCTTCCCTCCAAATACTACTATTAATACAACAACAACAACAAATACTGCTACTACTACTACTACTACTACTACTACTACTACTACTTCCCGTACCCCTGACCCTGCCACCCCCAACCGCAAGGGCCCAGTCCTCCCCCCCAAGCACTCCCGAGGAAGCATCTACCAAAAACCCGCTGTCCATAAAAATGGCTAGTGTATAACTGCTAGCATGATCTGTAAATCATGATCTGTACTAGACTGTAGATCACGATCTATCTGTCCTGCGAGTGGAATCTTAGAGGGAAAACATGGCATTGCAGCACGTACATACATACGTAACCTGGTACCAGGTATACACCAGGTATGTATGTGCTCGTACGCATAATGACCAATCTTCAGCATCTTTAGGCGCACGAAGCAAGCTGGACTACATGGTATATACGTACTACTACTACTGCCTGCAGGCTTATTATCATAGGGGTTGACGCTCTCCAATGTGTCAGCCCGCACTACAAAAGGAATGGCATGATACCACACGCTCGTAGTGTAGCATGGACTATTATCATTATTGTCGTTTGTATGCTGCACGCTCAGCCACGCAGACGATGTAACACTCACTGGCTGTGTTTGCCCATATCATTCGTTTTGGTGCTCGTATTTCACATGGATGGCCAGCATGGGTGCCAAAAAAGGGCTTCGTATGTACGATATACCCAGAAAGTAAAAAATCTTACATACGAGTACGAGTACTTACGTTTAGGTTGTCGAGATTTCGGGTGTCCGTTCGGATCTACTGCTACTAACTGCTGACTGTATCTCTCGACAAGATCATCATCGTCGCCATATCGTGCTGATTTTTCATATTTTTGTAATGTACGGACGACGTATACGATATACTCGTACCTTTTTTTGATAATCATCTCCCGCTTGCTCCTGCTCGTTGGCTGGCCGCACCCGCACAAAGACGCTGATGCCTTCCACGCTGTGCTTTGCCGCTGGCTCCCCACGATGCACCATGGATAGGCTCTGCTACATAGATAGATAGATACCTGGTATATAATATTCACGAGGCAGTTCGTTTCCGGATACAGGTACGTACGTATCAGCGGAGAGCGGAGACCCGAAGAACGAAAACACGAAAACTACAAAAAAAAGTTTCCGTTTCGTCTGTGCGGAGGAATTACGGAAATGGAAAACATGAACCGTCACTTTTCGTTGTTGTTTTTTTTTCAAAAGATCTTTGTATCGTAATCACGCTGCTTGTGTTAGTTGAGTATCAACCACTCAATTGGGTGAACTCACATCTGACGTATCTTTGTGTTCACTGCTGCTAGCTGTGTCGCACCTCGTGTTCACAAGGCAATGCGTTGCAGCAGAATAGCGTACGTACGTACACCATTTCTGCTTCTCCTGCTGTGATTATACTGTAGTAATAGGCCGCATAGTAAAAGTCCTCTTTACAAGATACCGTAGACTGCAGAGTGCCTTCGGCCTCCGGGGTACACCCAACACCCAACACCCAACGCCATTGTGTGTGTGTGTTCTTCACATTAAACCTTCCTTTCTACCCGTCGACATCCAGCACACCCAGTGTCCGTGCCGATTCTTCATCCTAAAAAGGTACCAGTTCTGTGGTCACAAAACTACGACACAGAGATACTACGCTCAGTGCAGTAAGCAGAGCAGACAATGCAATGCCATATACGACAGGCAAGACCTACCCTGCTGTACTGGTAACTGGTATACGAAGAGCGTACGAGACCGTCAGTGTGCGGTGAAATAAAGTCAAGAATAATCCCTAAGAGCCAGCGCCAGCGTCGCATATGCATCTTCATACGTACGTCTGAACCTGAACCCTAAAGCAAAGTTATAATTATGTTACGAGTGGTACTGCTGTGAGTTCTAAGCCGCTGGTGTGTGCTGTGTGTGGTATATACACATTCGAGGTCCAAATGTTATGGTTGCGAGCAGAGAGCTAGACCGACGATCCAAAAATAAATATCTTGGTGGGCACACTTGGGGCACATGGTATATCTTCGCATATCGTGTTATATCATGCCATAACATATACATACCTGGTATACATAACGCTTGCACAACACAACAAACATCCGCAATACACCGAATACAATGTACTGGTACTGGTACTGGTATCACAACAGAACAAACAAATGTACGCCGTACTCGGATACCGTTATGGTTCATCTGAATGATATTCGATAATAATCATGTTTAAGATCCAAATTATAGAGGAAAAAAATCATGATTATATATACCTGGTAGTACTCGTACGTATACGTATTATCATGCAAAATATCCAAGATTGCGGTGATGATTATTCGAACAAATCAACCCTGGTAACGAAAAATTAACGCGTTTTCCTTCCTATTGTCTTGCAATAATAGTGTGACTTACTCTATGATCAAGTGAACTACGAACTTTGCGGACGCGGAGTGAGATTGCTCGCCGAAATCACCGAGCAGAACCACTAGACTTCTCACGGAGCTGGGGGTGACATGTCGTGTGCGAAGCCACCGCCGCGAGCGCTTGTGGCCGCGGCTTCTGCTTGAGGCCGGATGTTTCGCCGGCGGTCGAAAAACTGAAATCGAAAAAAAAAATACACTTTCATTCTAAACTCCTTTACTACGTAAAAAACAAAAGTTTCAAAAGCCTTCGCGGTCAAGAAGAGATAAGAGTTTTTTTTCGAGCCGCGAAAAAATAGAGCCTAAATAAACCCTACGTATGATATATTGAAGGGGTTTATTGTTATCTGCTATACCCTATACCTCTGTCCGGACGGTACCGACCGGCGCTTTTTTCTGCTTACTCGCGCGCATGAAACAATACCCCCCCCCCCGCGTTTCGACATGCGCTCTCACGTGTTGATTGGATGAAAAGCATTTTTTGTCATGAACGTCATCAACCTTCGGGGAGAATGCACCACCTGCTGGGATGCCTACGAGCTACGAGTACTGCTACAAGACAGGACAGGACACCTAATAAGAAACAGGCTACGTATATAACAAGAAAGCCAGGCTGATATTTGGAGGAAAATAAAAAATTCGGGAGTCGTTATCTTGAAATTAGTGTAGAAAGCACCCTCTCTCAACTAAGAAATCCAGCCTGGACCAGATTTCCTTATTGTCCTGTATTGCATGAGTTCAGCACAGCTTTTTAGGCTTCGTACAAGAAGTGTAGGCGGCGTTGTTCGTGGGATGCTATCAAGCGCTTATTGCCGTTAAAATAACCGAGGGTACCGTGGTAAGGAAGTACCAACACAGCGGGGGTGGTTGCTCGTCAGATTCGATCGCTCTTGACGCCCGGGAAGGAAGCGAGCTCAATAAGAATACCAAACAAGAAAAAAAGTAGAGGAAAACAAACAAAAAAGAGCCTTCCCTGCACACACACGTATATACTCGTACGTACGCGTCGTAGCACATTTTTGTTTGTCAAAAGTACCACCACACAAGCGGCGGTACGCGTGCGGGGAGCCTAACCATGCTCAAATGTTTTGGCCACGAACAAACGTTGAAAAAAAAAATCTTTAATTTCCCTGCTTTCGTCTATAATAATAATGGTTACCATGATGATGATAGTCAACGCACAACGCGGAACTCCCAAACAAAAACACCAATCCGCCGGCAGCTAAAAATAAAAAGGAGAGACACACTAAACGTACACCCTGGCATACCAGTCGACAACCCTTGAAGTCTGCGGGTGTGGTCGTTTATATCGGCGCGACCGCGATCAAAGACCGTGTAGCCGGCGTGTTCTGAACCATTTTATACCTCGGATAGATCATCTACAGATAATCTACAGATAGATCAGATAGATCGTCGATTCTGTCAGGGCAGACAGATCACTGAAAACTGTACTGCAGTATGATCAAGCCCACCATGCCGCATGGGAGGTTGTATGACCTGCATGATCTAGAGCCCATGGTTCCTGCTGGGTTGCGTCCGTACCATGCAGATGCTTGCACACACAACCTTTCACAAAGGCAGGTGAGGAACGAGATGATCTGTACCGTACAGATAGATCATGATCTGTCCGAGGGATGAACCCTTTTAGTGCTGCACTGTACCGAAACAATATATGACTCTAATTCCAAGAAATATGTCCCCAGAACGGGAGTACGCTTCTAATTTAAGGGGTTGAACGCAATCGATCGCGCGGGGGAAAAGCTCGCCCATCCTCAGTCCATTGCCAGTTGTTCCCGTTTAGATATATACACGATACGACTGTTTCAATTTTTGCGCTTGCATATTCTGGTATGTCAGGCTTAGGTTTGTGCCCCATTCCAAATGACGTCTCCATGTCAAAAAGCATCCGCACACTACCAAACCCTCATGATCCCAGACTCCTACTACGGCACGTACGCACGTATATATATACAACACGGGTATGTCTTACCAGGTACCAAAAGGTATGCGGGCATGCATGAAACCTGACGCTTCTTTCTCCCTTTCGAAAATGCTGCCGCCGCGCGTTGTAGTGCCGCGCACGTTTAACAACAGCATCATCCGAGAGGCCCAGACCCCGCCCGGCCGCCACTACACCCACTGCATACTGCCGCCGCCGCTCGACCTAGAGCAGTCACGGCGGTTGCCACGGACATCGCACAGAGAATGCGAGCACGGAGCCCCCTTCTCTGCGAAATCTCGTTCGGCCAAGCAGCCCGCGCTGAGAATATCAAACTACTCCACCTCTCCTCCTCCTTCTCATCTTCCTCCTCCTCCTCCTCCTCCTCCTCCTCCTCTTCCTCCTCCTCTCTCTACCCCTCCCCTCCCTCCTTCTCCTCTTTCTCCCCCTCCTCCTCCTCTTCCTTTCCTCTTCTGCCTCCCGCTCCTCGTGTTCCTCTCCCCCCCCCCCCCTCCTCCCTCAAGGGCCTCCTAAACAGGCGACGGGCGTAGGCAAGCCCTCCCCAGTAACTCTACCTTCCGCGTGCTTGTTGGTTTTCATTTCACGCCATATTCTACGCTCTAAAATCATGGTTCACACCGCTTCTCACGTGCCTGGTATATACCGCCCTGTCTCCAAACATAAAGACCATTTGGATTGGATATAAATATACAATCGATCCTTAAAAGTTTGGGACGGAGTGGTAGACCCGAAGCGGAATATACATCAATCCTAAAAAAAAAAGATACTAAAAACGTAACAAACAGACAGTACTTGCGTTTGAAAAAGGAAGGTAAACTACGAGTAAAGGGCCGGTCATAGAGCTAGCGTAATAACCGAAAGTTCAATGGGCTGGTTGTTAGAGCTACACACTAACAGCGACAATAATCAAAATCCGACGGACTGAGGTTACAGCCACAATAGTAGAAACAACCGAAGGTCCGATCGACTGGGGTTAGGGCTAAGAGGGTAACAACCAATAGTCCAATGGAACTGCTTAAAGCTATATGAAAAGCGCAAGAGCCGAACGTCCCATAGACTGGATAGAGCTAGCGTAACAAACCGAAAGTTCCAAAAATAGGTTACAGCCAGCCTAAAAACCGACAATCCTATGGACCTGGCCAACAGCCAGCATAACAACAGAAAGCCCGATCGACTGGCTACAACCAGCTATACTACCGCAAGTCTGATGGACTTGATAGGCCCCACAGTAACAACCATTCGTCCAATGGACTGCTTAAAGCTATTCATATCGCAATAACCGAACGCCCCACGGACAGGATAGAGCGCGACTACTGCAGAGCTACAGCAACAACTGAAATCCCGATGGACTGGCCTACAGCCACAGCCTAACAACCGAAATTCCGATGGGCTGGACAGAGCTAGCGGAACAACCGAAAGTCCGAACAGCCAGCCTACACCTCGAAAACCCACTGAACTTGTCACAAGTCAGCGTGAGAAACGACAGACCGATGGAGGTTTTAGAGCCAGGCAAACCCCCCAGACAGTCCCATTTACTGATTAGACCTACACAAACGACCCAAAGTCCGATAGACTGGTTACAGCCGGCCTAAAACAAAAGTCCGAAGGACTGGTTAGAGCTACAATAGTAGCGTCAACAACCCAAATCCGATGGACTCGTTACAGCCAGCGTAGAAACCGAAATTCCGGCTGGTTGGAGCCAGCGTAGCGACCGGAAGTCCCTCGGACTGGATACAGCTAGAGAAATAACAAACGAAATCCGATCGACTTGTTAAGAGCTAGCGTAACCACCACCGAAAGTCCGATAGACTGCTTGCAGCAAGCGAAACAACCGAAAGCCCCGATGGACGGTTAGGGCTAGCCTAGAACCGAAAGGTCCGATGAACTGGTTACAGTCACACGAGCATCCGGCGGGACTGGCCGCAACCAGCGTAGCGACCAACCAAAGTGTGACGGACTGATTATGAGCCAGCATAACAACCGATAGCCCGATAGACTAGCTAGACCTAGCGTAAACAACAACCGACGGTCCGACGGACTTGAGTAACAAACAGCCAGCAAGAAGCACAACAGTTCGACGGACTGGTTTAGACCCGGCGATCGATCAGCGTTTGCCGCCACCTGGTTGCGGGTGGGTGATCGACCGCTATCCTCCTACTTTCCATTCGCTACGGCGCCGTCTTTTTGTTTTGGTATTGTGACCGCATGAACGGACACGCTCTGGGGCGCTACGTATACACAGGTAGTTGTAGTAAGCAGAACCAATATGGCGTGAAAACACAGGGGGGTACGATGGTTTTGGAGACCATCGTGGGTCCTGACAACTATGGTCCCCTGTACTTGTGGGCTCTGATAACTATGGCTTCCCGTAAAAGTATGCATCGCGAGGCACAAGACCTCCAACATCCAAGCACGTCACTGCTTCACGCGTAGCATTCAACCGCCCCCCCTCTCCCTGCCTCGTCCCGCTACTGTCACACCCAACCAGCTCACTCCGTTTCTTTCGTCCCTCTGGAGCGCTAACCCCACCCCCTTCTCCCAGTATTCCTCGTGTATATATATATATAACCCCCCCCTCCCGTCTTCTGTATAAACTCCTCAATATAATTTCCGATCTTATTCGAGTGTAAGTGATTTGTTACCAACCCCCATCCCCTTCCGTCAGCATACGCCTCCAAACTCCAGAATGAGTGAGAGACGGTATCGCAAGAAGTGCAACAAAAAATACGGGGTCTAACCTTGACGCAAACTTCCCACCCATTCATGCACCCCTCGGGACAACGATGGGAGGAGGAAAAAGGAAACAGAACAAAACAGTGGTACTCCATCCCAGCTTACACCCAGCGCAATACACCGAACACGTTGGTACTTGAAACTGCACCGGCCGCCTTATCGGTTGCTTGCATCATACGTACCATACCGCGAGATTACGGTCAGGGGTATCGCACCGCATCGCAATCGACGTCCTGAGACAGGCTTAAACGCGCGCACTGGATTTTTCTCTCTTTTTCTCTCGCTCTTGCTCTCTCGCCACAGCCGCGTAAAAAGTGCCAGCATCCAAGAAAGTCAATCTTGCAACTGTCAACACTGGGCACAGAGCACGAGCCGGAGCACGAGCGCACCAACACCGCCGCCCGAGTCGAACACGGCCTCCCACCAATATCTCTGCACGCACCGAGCCCCCCCCCCCCCCCCCCCCCCCCCCCCCCCCCCCCCCCCCCCCCCCCCCCCCCCCCCCCTCATGAATCACAAACGCGTTTTCAAATTTCCTTGCAAGCGCCGACTTTCCCCCGCCCCCCCAGCCAAAAACGCCTTATATATCCCTACGAGCACAAACCCGCCTCCCGAGTCGGAAAAACGCATTCCCTACATCTCTGGGTCTCAAGAAAACCACGCATGCCATACATACTACTCTGTCCCTATATAAGGACCGTTTGTATTGAATATCAGGATACAAACGGTCTTTATTTTCGGCGACAGAGTGGAAAGCTCGTACGGTCGCCGTCGGTAGTGTCTAAGTCGGTACGGCAAGCTCCCTTGGGTCTGTCGAAGCAACGCTTCTCCTGGACTCTCGTGGGTGTGTCGAGACAACGCTTACCCTGGACTCCCGTGAGCGTGTCGAAACAAAGCTTATCCAGGACTCTCGTGGATGTATCGCAACAACGCTTGCCCTTGACTCGTGAGCGTATCGAAACAAACGCTTACCCTTGACTCCTGAGGGTATCGGAACAACGCTTGCCCTTGACTCGTGAGCGTGTCGAAACAAACGCTTACCCTTGACTCGCGAGTGTGTCGAAACAAACGCTTGCCCTTGACTCGTGAGCGTGTCGAAACAAAACGCTTACCCTTGACTCGCGAGTGTGTCGAAACAAAAACTTACCCTTGACTCGCGAGTGTGTCGAAACAAACGCTCACCCTGGACTTCGTGAGTTTTTTTTGTCGGTCGAAACAACGCTTATCCTGGACTCGTATCGTCTTCGCCGTGGTCATCGTCGTCGTCGACTGGAGTCTCGGGCCAAAACGGCGCGTTGTTGTCGTCCTCCGGTAACGGGAAGGGAAAAATTCCGCCGCCTCCACCAACAGAGGGCCAGCCGGAGTTGGTGTCACCGCGAAGCACCCTGCGAAGCTCCTCGGCCTTCGCCTTGATTTCTGGACGCTCGACGTGGGGGGGCAGGGGGGGCGTACTCGTGTCATGCATGGCCGTAGTCGTATATGACCATAGACACCCGTATCCCTACCATAGAGCACGCCGGGTTTCTTACCGACCAGACAGGCATTGCTTGCAAGGGAGGGGCACGATATGGGTTACGGGCAGGGGGCAGGGGCAGGGGGGTATTTAACAGGCAAATACACATATGGCTTAATGTTAAATGGGGTATTTCCTATTGGTACGAGGGAGGGTTGGTGTATACCTCAAGGTTAAGGGAAGTAATTAATACGTAGCCTATTGGTACGGGGTACGGGGAGAGCGGGGGTTGATGTATACATGTGCCTTAAAGTGAAGCACGCGTAATCATGACCTATTTGCCGATGTGGGCGTGCTATTGCGCGACTGTAACGTTAAGAAATCGCACCACCCCCATCGCCCGGTGTGTTGGCACTAGGGCGGGACCTAGCGGAGAAGACTCCCTCCCTCCTCCGATAGCCTATATCGGCATGCTCGAATAAATAACTCATCGCGCAAGGTGAGGGGGGGGGGGGTGTACTCATATCGTGCACGGCCGTAGTCATATGACCATAGACCCTCGCATCCCTACAATGCCGGGACGGAGCGCGTTGGGTTTTCACCACCCCGGCAGCCATTGCTTGCACCAAGCGCGAAGCGCCGTGAGGTATTGGGCGAGTCGCATGGAGGGTGAGCTGCATCCTGCTAAGAACCGCCTCTGAGGCGGACTTGCATATGGACGACAGCTGCAATGAGTTAATTTAATTTCTGGTGTGGCCACTTCCGGAGACAGCAATGGGTTTTACTATGTAACTGCCTCGCGGATGCCTTCCCATATTAACACTACGTGATACGACCATTCCCCTTGTGCGGAGCAAAGGTTCTCCACCCCGCACAAATGATCTACTTGACCGCCAGCTTTGGTGACCGCCAAAAAAAAAAAAAAAAACGGCACCCTGGTTGTCTAGCTCACGCAGCGAGTGGCGTGTTTTACAGCGTCGTTGCCAACCGACGCCAACCCAACCTATAAATATATCATACATTTATAGGGGGGAACAAGGTGAGGGGGGGGGGGTGTACTCATATCGTGCCCGGCCGTAGTCATATGACCATAGACCCTCGCATCCCTACAATGCCGGGACGGAGCGCGTTGGGTTTTCACCACCCCGGCAGCCATTGCTTGCACCAAGCGCGAAGCGCCGTGAGGTATTGGGCGAGTCGCATGGAGGGTGAGCTGCATCCTGCTAAGAACCGCCTCTGAGGCGGACTTGCATATGGACGACAGCTGCAATGAGTTAATTTAATTTCTGGTGTGGCCACTTCCGGAGACAGCAATGGGTTTTACTATGTAACTGCCTCGCGGATGCCTTCCCATATTAACACTACGTGATACGACCATTCCCCTTGTGCGGAGCAAAGGTTCTCCACCCCGCACAAATGATCTACTTGACCGCCAGCTTTGGTGACCGCCAAAAAAAAAAAAAAAAACGGCACCCTGGTTGTCTAGCTCACGCAGCGAGTGGCGTGTTTTACAGCGTCGTTGCCAACCGACGCCAACCCAACCTATAAATATATCATACATTTATAGGGGGGAACAAGGTGAGGGGGGGGGGGTGTACTCATATCGTGCCCGGCCGTAGTCATATGACCATAGACCCTCGCATCCCTACAATGCCGGGACAGAGCATGTCGGCTTTTCATGGCAGGTGAGGGGGGGGAGGGGGGGTGGTGAGGGTCTGCGAAATCTACACGGCGACTCTCAAGCTTTTACTGTGCGTGCGATCCGTCGACGTCCGTTTTTTGGTCTCATCATTTCCATCGTTTGTGATGGCCGTGGTCACCTAATCTCGTCGATCTCGAAAGTCGGGATGGAAGGATTGAAGCGGAAGTACTGGTTGCGAGGCAAGAACGTCTTCATCATCGAGTCGATGCCCTCGGTGTCCTGGGAAGGTATACATACCACGCAACGAGAAGGAACGTTGGAACGCGCGCGCACAAAGAGGGAGAGGGAGGGGGGGAGGGGGAGGTACTCATTAGTTGCTAGCCTTAGTAATTTCTCATCATTGACCGCGCATCCCTTTCGAGACGGAGAAGCACCGTTCTTACTCCCAATAGAGACACCTCCAACATGAGGGAGCTCATTACGCGTTTTCGATATTTTACATTAAAAGCATTTCGCTATTTCGTATCCCCTTCCTGAGGAGAGGGGGGGGTGTACTCATTAGCCGCATGTCGTGCACGGCCGTAGTCGTATGATTATAGACGCTCGCATCCTTAAAATGCCGGGACAGAGAACGTCGGGCTTTCGCTGACCAGGCAGACATTTTCTTGGCCCAAGCGCGAAGCGCCATGGGGTTGTTCGGCTAGTCTCATGAAGGGTGAGCTGGATCCTGCTAAGAACCGCTTGTGAGGCGAGCTTTCTTGCATATTGATCACAGCGTCGAATTAATCGACTTGATTCATGATGTGGCCACTTCCAGAGACAGCAATGGGTATACTATGTAACTGCCTCGTGGGTGCCTTGCCATGTACAAACTACGCGACACGACACGACCATTCCCGGACACATTATCTAACTCGACCGCCAGCCATGGTGACTGCCGAAAAAACAAAAATAGTACCCTGGTCATCTAGCTCACGCAGTGATAGGCGTGTTTTACAGCCTCGCTGCCAACCGACGCTAATCCAACCTATGCATACAATGTATACATGCATAACTAGGAGGGGGGGGGGTGTACTCATGTTGTGCACGGCCGTAGTCATATGACCATAGACCCTCGCATCCCTACAATGCCGGGACGGAGCGCGTTGGGTTTTCACCAACCAGGCAGACATTGCTTGCACCAAGCGCGAAACGCCGTGAGGTATTGGGCGAGTCGCATGGAGGGTGAGCTGCATCCTGCTAAGAACCGCCTCTGAGGCGGACTTGCATATGGACGACAGCTTCAATGAGTTAATTTAATTTCTGGTGTGGCCACTTCCGGAGACAGCAATGGGTTTTACTATGTAACTGCCTCGCGGATGCCTTCCCATATTAACACTACGTGATACGACCATTCCCCTTGTGCGGAGCAAAGGTTCTCCACCCCGCACAAATGATCTACTTGACCGCCAGCTTTGGTGACCGCCAAAAAAAAAAAAAAAAACGGCACCCTGGTTGTCTAGCTCACGCAGCGAGTGGCGTGTTTTACAGCGTCGTTGCCAACCGACGCCAACCCAACCTATAAATATATCATACATTTATAGGGGGGAACAAGGTGAGGGGGGGGGGGTGTACTCATATCGTGCCCGGCCGTAGTCATATGACCATAGACCCTCGCATCCCTACAATGCCGGGACAGAGCATGTCGGCTTTTCATGGCAGGTGAGGGGGGGGAGGGGGGGTGGTGAGGGTCTGCGAAATCTACACGGCGACTCTCAAGCTTTTACTGTGCGTGCGATCCGTCGACGTCCGTTTTTTGGTCTCATCATTTCCATCGTTTGTGATGGCCGTGGTCACCTAATCTCGTCGATCTCGAAAGTCGGGATGGAAGGATTGAAGCGGAAGTACTGGTTGCGAGGCAAGAACGTCTTCATCATCGAGTCGATGCCCTCGGTGTCCTGGGAAGGTATACATACCACGCAACGAGAAGGAACGTTGGAACGCGCGCGCACAAAGAGGGAGAGGGAGGGGGGGAGGGGGAGGTACTCATTAGTTGCTAGCCTTAGTAATTTCTCATCATTGACCGCGCATCCCTTTCGAGACGGAGAAGCACCGTTCTTACTCCCAATAGAGACACCTCCAACATGAGGGAGCTCATTACGCGTTTTCGATATTTTACATTAAAAGCATTTCGCTATTTCGTATCCCCTTCCTGAGGAGAGGGGGGGGTGTACTCATTAGCCGCATGTCGTGCACGGCCGTAGTCGTATGATTATAGACGCTCGCATCCTTAAAATGCCGGGACAGAGAACGTCGGGCTTTCGCTGACCAGGCAGACATTTTCTTGGCCCAAGCGCGAAGCGCCATGGGGTTGTTCGGCTAGTCTCATGAAGGGTGAGCTGGATCCTGCTAAGAACCGCTTGTGAGGCGAGCTTTCTTGCATATTGATCACAGCGTCGAATTAATCGACTTGATTCATGATGTGGCCACTTCCAGAGACAGCAATGGGTATACTATGTAACTGCCTCGTGGGTGCCTTGCCATGTACAAACTACGCGACACGACACGACCATTCCCGGACACATTATCTAACTCGACCGCCAGCCATGGTGACTGCCGAAAAAACAAAAATAGTACCCTGGTCATCTAGCTCACGCAGTGATAGGCGTGTTTTACAGCCTCGCTGCCAACCGACGCTAATCCAACCTATGCATACAATGTATACATGCATAACTAGGAGGGGGGGGGGTGTACTCATGTTGTGCACGGCCGTAGTCATATGACCATAGACCCTCGCATCCCTACAATGCCGGGACGGAGCGCGTTGGAGAGACGGAGGGAGGGAGGGAGGTGTAGGGAGGAGGGCACATCGCGTTTTTGACTACCGTGAACTGTGCTTGAATCCTTCGACACGGTATGCCAATATCCCCCTCCCCAACAGTATACGGCAAGTGACTTGGCCGATCATATAAAAATGTCGATACTATGGTCCGCACTAACTTCTATAAAACGATCTAATCAGGATTTTTTTATATACTGCTGTATGGTGCAATATTTGGATATATACGAAAAGTTAGATACGATATCCAACCCATACTTGCCAGCTTATATCGTACGTATTTCGATATATATGCGAAACTTCGGCGATACGATACCCGACCTTAAACATTACAATACTATATATATATATAAAAAACACACCGCAATGCACGTGGCCTCGCTGTTTCTTGCTCGTCCATGCCTCAGCTCCTTTCGATGCTGGGAGTTCACAACTGGACGCGCTCGCCAGCCGGGGCAGAAGGGGCTGGAGGATTCCTGTCCTCTCGACGGGGGGCTGCTACTCGCGTCTTTGACCTGATTCGCTCTTCTCGCGAGGTGCTCAAGGTTTTCGCAAGGATGTTCACCGATGATGTAATATATATTTTTTTACCAAGATCTGCATACATACCTAAATTGAGTTGTTGGCTTGTAGGCTTGTGTAGTTTAAGTTTGTATGTGCTGGGGTTATTAAAGTACGCTGTAAGTGCCTATGTAACCCTGTTGTACCCAACATGTCCGAAAATAATATTTTTTTGTTTTTTTAATATTTCATCCAAATGGTCGATTATATTGTCGACAGAGGTTTTAGTGAAATTTTATTTTTGTAGCAGACGATTAAGCAATGACCTGGGGGGAAGAAAATCAATTAGTTCATACTACCCCCAAGAACATTTTATCGTTTTAACCCCTAGACAACACGATTAATCATATATATATGTGGTGTGGCAGTGTGGAGATGGAAAGCGCTCCGCGGCCGCTTGAACGAGCGTTCAGGTCTTCTAGCTCTTCTCTCTATAGATTACTGCAGCCCGTGGCACGGGACGTTGCTTATGAACGCTCATGCGAGGATAATACGCTAGGCGGTCGCTGGCTCTATACTCGTATTATTATGCCACGACTCCGCCACTTTGACAATATTGTGCTGCACAGTTCTCTCCCTGCCCTTGCGGGAGGTTTTGCAGCAGGTTGAGTACAGCATCCCAACCAGGAAAGTTGCTAAAGACCATGCAGAGTTACGGACCCCACCCGTCATCATAGCTAGATCATACAGATCAGAAATTGTATCTTCCTCGAAAGATCTACTGCTCACAGATCATGGAAGCTGAGAATCCGACGATCTTTGCGAGGTGTGCATTAGCTTAAAAAAACGTTTTGTTAATCATCTGTTCGGCCGCCGCTGCCCGTTTTTTCTCCTTTTTTTTCTTTTTTTTTAACCGGCGCGAAGGTTTTCGAGTGATTTGCGGCACCTTCTTAGACCGGGGGGATTCACATCCTGGGCCATGCTTCTTGCGCTCTTGAGAAAGCAGTCGGCTGGCGCTCCGCGTCTACCCTGTACGACTCTTGATCGCTGGAAAATCTTCAAGAAGACCTCCTTGCAACGCGAAGCTCGTTTTCAGCAGGTAAAGAAATATCAAAGCACAACGAAAAGAAATGGAGCTACTTCGTACTCGTACAACCGTATCGTCGTATTGTAGGCGTGCGGGCTGCTGTTGTATGCACCCGGGTGTGTCTACGTCTTAAACCTGGTAACTCGTATACTGTTTGTACGCTCGAAGTATTTCCGTGTTCTAGTAGTACGTAATATGAACAGGCGCCAACATTTTGTTTTCTTGTCTTTTTTTGTTCTTTTCTTTTGGTGTTCGTGGGTGTGTGTTGGCAACCCCGTCACCTCGGAACGTGGTATTTATAAACATGAAATTTAAGAGCATGTGACATGCGAGGATTTCGTCGAAACTCATCTTGCGGCAAGCTGTGCTGTGAAAATTCGAATCGCGGTACTGATTATAGTTGTGCGTCTATTAATCTGTGCGCTAATAACGGGACACAATTGCTGTCTGTTTTTTTTGCTAGGTTGCTTTTCGTATATTTATATATACATGTCCCGTACGTTTAACCGCTTGGCGTCGCAATTTTTTTGCCTTCATTTTGTTCATAGTATGCGTCGATGCGTTTTTTTGCGCATTCGTGTCTCTTTCTTCTGTTTCGTGTATATATAATATATATATTATACAGAGGGGGCCTTCGCCGCCGGCACACGGCCGTCCGCGAAGCGACAGGAGGAATAAGGCCGCCAATACATCAGGGTAGTTTACGATGGCAATGCGGGCCGAAGAGGCTAAAGCGCCTCATTTTACGATGGCAAGGGAACCGTTGAAGAGACCAGTTTTGTATTGTTGATTCCTGACGTAATGAACGATGGCAAAAAAGCGCCGCATAACGCATCGAAGAAGTCCCGTTAAAATGTCGAGTATGTGATCCCTACGCAATAAAGAGCCCCAAATCAAAGGCAGCGCACTCTCCAGCTAAGAAAACACACAAAAGCAACGAGTGCAGGCAAGCAAAGCAAACATGCGAATAAAATCGACGGACTCTAAAATAATGTATACGCCAAGCCACTATCCCAACAACGCACGAACAGACAACTAAAGGAGTGACGCGAAAAGAAGCGCAACCCATCGCATGCTAAGAAAGCAGCAAAACATCCAATATAGGGTGTTTTTCCGTTGCAACACCAATGCAACACCATGCAAACCACAGCGCTAGACCAACGCCACATCCATCTACGCTCTCGTTGTCGCAAATGGTGCCAAGAAGCCAAAGCTGAAAAACACAATCCACGAATGGAATATTCCAACTCATCCGCGGGGGGGGGGGGGGGAAGGGGTAGTCATATACATTATGCATGGCCGTAGTCGTATGGCCATAGACCCTCGGACCCTACAATGCCGGGTCGGAAAAGCACGTCGGACTCAGCTAGCTATCGCACCTACGACTTGGTCCTGCTATTTCGGCGGGGCATAGTAACACATAGTAATCAGAACCCACGATGGAGGCCAAAATCATACATCCCCCCTAGTGGGTACACACCATATTTGGTTGAGATTACTACGTTCCCCCGTGACAGGAGTGGGGGGAAACAGCGCACGACAACTACCGCTGCGGTAAGGTATACCCGTAGCATCAACATGTATTCGACCGTGAAACTCGTGTGTGTGTTGTCTTCACGCGCATGGAATCGCTCTTTCTGCCCAGCGCCACATCCAGCACACACAGTGACGGTGCTGATGCGTTGCCTAAGTTGGAAGAGAGGAGACACAACTTCTGCGGTCATGTATACCATATTCTTATGATTGTCTGAGCTCAGTAAATCGTCAGTTCTCCACGCTCGGGCCATTTGCATATCTCAGGAAAACCTGACTTCTCGACGCCCGTGCCTCGCGGTCCGCATTCTTACCCCCCGCCGTCGTTGAGATTTTTTTCCGCCGCCGTGGTGAAAATTTTCAAGTTCTATTGATTTAATGTGTGAGGATGAAACGTATCCGGACTCTTACAGTGATGATATTTTTTTTTCCCCCGCCCTCATGAACTTTCGAAGTTTTTTATCCAAGTTCGATTTCTTTTCCCCCCGTCCGAAATTTTCTATCCAAGTTTTATTAATATGTTCATCCACTTTATGATGGAGTTTGTGTGCGGATGAAAATTTAGCACCCCTCTACGTATATACGATACCAGTCATGGTACTTAACAAGTACGAGTACTAATTTTGCTGCTATTAATATATTATCACCTGAAGAAGACATTAATTAATCGGGTCAGCTTTTTCATTCTGAATGAATAATGCGACTAATGCCCTGCACATTGTCGGAAGGCAAAAATATGATCAAATTATGTTGATAATATTATCAGTATATTAATACACATGCACATAACAATACGCGTGCAGCGTATCATAAAAACAGTGTTCATATACTGGATGGTATGATATACCAGGTTATTCTTATTTGAAGTACCCCTTTACGTATATACGTAGTGATACCAATTATTATTTTTTCAAGTAAACAGGTATTATTATTTTTAGTATATTACAGACGTAGACTTTTTGTACCAGGTATTATATGTATGTATGTTAATATTTAATGTGTTGTTGTTGTTGTTGTTGTTGAGCTTTTCAATTTTCGCTTCGGTTTGTAGAGGGATGTCATGTTCCTTTTTCTCCATGGCTTTGGCTTCTTGGGCATAACTCCCGGAAACACGAGATCGTAAATGGATGTGGCTGTTGTCTATCGCGTGTCGCACGAGAAAAAAACGTTTGTATGCTTCTTGGGTATCCCTGCCGTATTTTAGACACATGAGCGTAGATGGGTATGGCAGTTGTACGTCGTGTGTTTAACGGGTAGTAAACGTTTTTTATATTTTGATTGTTGTGTCGATTTTCGTATATGGGTGTGGCGGTTGTCTGTCGTGTGTCGCACGTGAAAACGGTACCGGTATAGCGGTAGAGTGAAAACATAATATTCTGTTGCGTGGATTTTATTTCATGGCTGCCGGACACGAGAGCGTAGATGGATGTGGCGGTTGTCCGTCGTGTGTCGCACGGGAAATAGTTTTCGTTTTATCCCACGGTATTGCGGTAGAGTGGTATATTCTGTTCGTGGGTTATTTTTTTCATGGTGCGGCTTCTTGGGTTAGGACTGCCGTAGACACATGGGCGTAGATGGATGTGGCGGTTGTCTGCCGTATGTCGCACGGGAAATCGTTTTTGTTTTATCCCACGGTATTGCGGTAGGGTGGTACGTTCTGTTCGTGGCGGTTGTCCGGCGTGTGTCGCACGGGAGAGCGCTTTTTCTATTTTGATTGTTTCGTCGAATTCTCGAGTTGTCTTCTTGGACATCACTGCCGTAGACACATGAGCGTAGATGGATGCGACGGTTGTCTGTCGGGTGTCGCACGTTTAATCATTTTCGTTTTATCCCACGGTATTGCGGTAGAGCAGGTAGAGTGGAATATTCTGTTCGTGGATTACTTTTTCATGGGTTTGGTTGCCTGGGCACCACTATGTAGACACATGAGCGTAAATGGATGTGGCGGCTGTCTGTCGTGTGTCGCACGGGAATTTGTTTTTGTTTTATCCCACGGTATTGCGGTGGGGTGGTATATTCTGTTCGTGGCGGTTGTCCAGCGTGTGTTGCACGGGAAAACGCTTTTTATATTTTAATTGTTTTGTCGATTTCTCGATTTGTTAGGCGGTTGACTGTCGTGTGCAGCACGGGAAATCGTTTTCGTTTTATCCCACGGTAGTAGCGGATGAGTGGAATATTCCATTCGTGGCATTCGTGGATTTTTCATGGCTTTGGCTTCTTGGGCACCATTGCCGGACACGAGAGCGTAGATGGATGTGGCGTTGGTCTAGCGTGTGTTGCATGGTGTTGCATGGTGTTGCACGGAAAAACACCCTATATTTTGATGTTTTGTGCTTTTTTACATGGATGGGTTGGGCTTCTTTCGCGTCACTCCTTTAGTTGTCTGTCGTGCGTTGTGGGATAGTGGCTTGGGTATACCATATTTTAGAGTCCGTCGATTTTATTCCATGGTTTGGCTTTGCTTGCCTCATTGCGTTGCTTTGTGTGTTTTCTTGCTGGAGAGTGTGCCTTTGATTGGGGCTCATTTATTGCGTCAGGGATCAATAATCGACATTTTAACGGGACTTCTTTCGATGTTATGGGCCTTTTTTGCATCATTCATTACGTCAGGAATCAACAATACAAACTGGGTCTCTTCAACGGTCCCTTGGCATCGTAAACTGGAGCCTTAGCCTCTCGGCCCCTTGGCATCGTAAACTACCTGATGTATTGCGGGCCTTATTCCTCCTTCGCTTCGCGGACGGCCTGGGCCGGCGGCGAAGCCCCCTTGTATATATATATATTATATATACCACGAAACAGAGAAAGAGACACGAATCGCAAAGAAAACGCATCGACGCAACTGAAACAAATGAGGCAAAAAAATTGGACGCCAAGCGTAAACGTACCGGACATGTATATATAAATATACGAAAGAGCACAGCAAAAAAACAGACCAATTGTGTGTTATAGCGCACAATTAATAGAGCACACTATATCAGTACGCGCGATCGAATTTTCACACACAGCTTGCAAAGATGAGTTTCGACGAAATCCTCGATGTCACAGCTCTTAAATTTCATGTTTTATAAATACACGTTCCGGGGTGACGGGGTGCCAAACACACCCACGAAACCACCAAAAAGAAAAGAACAAAAAAAGACAAGAAAACAAAATGTGGCGCCGTGTTCATATTACGTACGTATAGACCACGGGAAATACTTCGAGGTACAACAGTATACGTTACCAGGTTTAAGACGTAGACACACTCCGTGCATACAACAGCAGCCCGCACGTACAATACGTACGATTACGTATGTACGAGTACGAGTAGCTCCATTTACTTTTCGTTTGGCTTGATATTTCTTTACCTGCTGAAGAACGAGCTTCGCGTTGGCAAGGAGGTCCTTCTTGAAGATTTTCACGATCAAAGAGTCGTACAGGGTAGACGCGGAGGCCAGCGACTGCTTCTCAGAGGCGAAGAGCATGGCCAGGATGCCCCCCGTCGAAGTGCCGCAAATCACGTCGAAAACCTTCCGGCCGGTTAAAAAAAAAAGGAAAAAAAAAGGAGAAAAAAACGGCAGCGGCGGCGACAGATGATTAACAAAACGTTTTTTTTTAACGTAAATGCACACCTCGCACAGATCGTCGATTCTCAGTTCCATGATCTGTGAGCAGTAGATCTTTCGAGGAAGATACATTTCTGATCTGTATGATCCTAGCTCATGATGACGGGTGGGGTCCGTATACTCTGCATGGTCTAGCAAACGTTTCCTGGGTTGGGATCTGTACTCAACCTGCGCAACCTCCCGCAAGGGCAGGGGAGGAACTGTTGCACACAAATTGTCAAGTGCGAGTCGTGCATAATATACGAGTATAAGCCACCGACCGGCCTAGGTATATCCTCCATGAGGTCATAAGCAACCCGTGCCACGGGCGCAGTAATCTAATAGAGAGAGAGAGCTAGAAGACCTAACCGCTCGTTCCAAGCGCCGCGGAGGCTTTCCATCTCCACACTGCCACACCACATATATATATGATATCGTGTGTCTCGGGGGTTAAAACCGATAAATGTCTTGGGGAGTAGTATGAACTAATTGATTTTCTTCCTCCCAGGTCATGCTTAATCGTCTGCTACAAAAAATAAAAATCACTTAAACCTCTGTCCCGAAATATAACGACCATTTGGATGAAATATTAAAAAACAAAAAAATATTATTTTTCGGGACATGTTGGGTACCAGGTATACATAGGCACTTACCAGGTACTTTATAACCCCACACAACAAACTAAACTACACAGCCCTACAAGCAACAACTCAATAGGTATGTATGCAGATCTGGTAAAAAAATATATCATACCTCGTGAACATCCTTGTCGAAACCCTTGAGCACCTCGCGCAGAAGAGCGATCGTCAAAACGCCGCGAGTACCCCCCCCGTCGAGAGACAGAATCCTCAGCCCCTTCTGCCCCGGCTGGCGAGGCGTCCAGTTGTGAACTCCCAGCATCGAAAGGAGCTGAGGCATGGACGAGGAGAGAACAGCGAGCCACGTGCATGGCGGTGTGATTTTTTATATATATATATGTATGTAAGTTAAGGTCGGGTATCGTATCGTCGGAAGTTTCGCATATATATCGAAATACGTAACGATATAAGCTGGCAAGTTAGGGTTGGATATCGTATCTAACTTTTCGTATATATCCAAATATTGCACCATACAGCAGTATATAAAAAATCTGGATACATCGTTTTATAGAAGTTAGTGCTGGACATAGTATCGACATTTTTATATATCGGCAGATCACTTGCCGTATACGTTAGTTGTGCGATACCGTGTCGAAGGATTCAACACAGTTCACGGTAGTCAAACGCGATGTGCCCTCCCTCCCTCCCTCCCTCCCTCCCAACGTGCTCCGTTCCGGCATTGTAAGGATGCGAGGGTCTATGGTCATATGACTACGGCCGTGCACGACATGAGTACACCCCCCCCCGCCTCCCTCCCTCCCTCCTAAAATGAGCAAAAAAACGACAACTACAAAAAAAAACACGAAAATAAACCCCCTCCATAGCAAAAAAAAGCACCTTCGATGCCCCGGACCCCGTCGCCGCCATGACCGAAGCCTCGATTCGCCGCACCGTCCCCCCCCCCTCCCCTCCCCCCCCGACGCCTCCGAAAGTCCGTCCTATCCGGTCTCGCAAGACGCCGAGGGGTCCCATCCCGGGATAAGCGATGGCGGTGAGCGCGGGGATGAGGTTGGGAAGGTATCGGACGATCTCGAGCGCTTCCTCGCTGGCTAGGGCTAGCTCTTGCATGAGTTGCACCGCCTCCGGGCGGCGGGGGGGGGGGGGGGGGGGGGGGGGGGGGGGGGGGGGGGGGGGGGGGGTGTACTCATGTCGTGCACGGCCGTAGTCATATGGCTATAGACCCTCGCATGCCTACAATGCCTGGACGGAGCGCGTTGGGTTTTCACCAACCAGGCAGACATTGCTTGCACCAAGCGCGAAGCGCCGTGAGGTATTGGGCGAGTCGCATGAAGGGTGAGCTGCATCCTGCTAAGAACCGCCTGTGAGGCGGACTTGCATATGGACGACAGCCTCCAATGGATTTTGATTTAACTTCTGGTGTGGCCACTTCCAGAGACAGCAATGGGTATCACTACGTATCTGCCTCGTGGATGCCGTACCATATACACACTACGTGATACGATAATTCCCCTTGTGCGGAGATGAGGTTATCAACCCCGCACAAATGATCTAACAAGGCCGCCAGTATGGGTGACCGCCAAAAAAAAAAAAAACGGTACCCTGGTTGTCCAGCTCACGCAGTGAGAGGTGTGCTTTACAGCGTCGTTGCCAACCGACGCCAACCCAACCTATAAATATATAATATATTTATAGAAGAGGGGGGGGGTAGGGGATGGGGAGGGGAGGGAAGGGGGTGATTTACTATTCACGTTGCAAAAATTGTCCCACACTTGGTGCCACAAGTAGACTATCCCTCAAAACATGGAGTATACATGGAGTATATAGTTCTGAAGGCGTTACTTTAACCAGGTATACAAAACTGCAAACATTATCACACACTAATTCCGAGTACTTCGTATCCCCCCCAAAAATATGGGGGTTGCAAAATCCAACGTACGAAAAAAAAGAGTAGAAGAACAAGGGGGTTACGTGTGTATGGTATAGGCATACTGCGATGAGAGTCGACGAGGGAAGAGAGGGCTGAATGAAAGTCTTCTCGCGATAAAAGTGCAAGGCACGGACCGTAGTGGGGGAGGAGGGAGAGGAGCCTACTTTGTGATCCCGGAATCTGAGTTACGACCAGGAAGGAGAGAGAAAGGAAGGGCGAAGATAATAAAATGGGATAGAAAACGAAAAGAAGAAGAATATGTATATATACTAAAGTATACCAGGTATGCAAAAGACACAACAGTTTAGCAAATAATTCCCAGAATTACCTGGAGCCTCATGGCGTCGAGGTGGTCCGTCGCCGCCGCTGCCGCTTGCGCTGCCGCGGAGGACCAAGGCTCCCCCGGAGCGCCGACCAACCTACGCAGCTCATGCAACGCCTCTCTCCCCTTGCCATCCAGAATCTCCGCCGCCACCGACTCGGGGGAGACGCGGAGGAGGTTTCGTATGGCTGCTAGGCCGTTCGCCTACGGGGCGGGGGCGGGGGCGGATAAGGGGGTGAGGGCTGGGAGTGGGAGTGGGGAAGGAGGCGGGAGCGGGGGAGGGGGGATGGGGGTGCGGGGGCGGGTGGGGGCGGGGGCGGGTCGTGCATCGGGATACACCTTCAGCTTTTCTCATCAAAGACAATTCGTTTTTTTGGGTGAGGAAGGAGCCGTCAGGAAAAAAGAAAAAAGAGAGCATTTGTAAGGTGCCCCCCACCCCTATATGTCTACCTCAGCATACGTTAAAAAAAAACGCCTCCTCTAACCTTGGTGGTGTAAGGGGTGGTGGAGAGGGCCATCATCAACCTCGGCATCCCTCCGTCCTCACGGAACTGCTGCAGCTCTTCGACGGAGTCTACCTGCTGAGCGGTCTCCGAGGCTATCAGGAGCTGGTTCGAGAGGGGGAGAAAAAAATGAAGGGGGAGAAGTACGGGGCCGAGGATGGCGCGGGGAGGGAGGGGGGGGGAGCGAGGAATAGTTCAGCTCACGGCAGGGAGACCTCAAAACAGTCTGCGAAACGACCACTTCCAAGGGTTTTCCACCGCTCGCCTTCGCGGCATGCACGGTAGCGGCGAGGCAAGAGGGCGGTGACCTACGAGGCAAACGACAAAAACGCGACCGACCAAAAACAAACACACACACAACGGCGAGTATACAGCAGCTAGGGCACGCTATGATATGCGCGCGGTCCTTCTTAGTGGCGGCGGCAGCAGCGGCGGCGCTCCCAATCAACTACACGGCAGTAGGCCGAACCACCCTGGAAACCCAGCTTTGAACGCGATACATATCAGGCGGCACGTCAAATTTTCGGACGATCAAGAAACACGATGAAGGTCACGCGTGACGGGGGAAAGAGCTGGGTATATGGTATTAGGGGGTCTTTATATATATATGTATATGCGTGTGGGAGAAGAGAGTTGGGTCCCAGGCATTTGGAGGGACAACAAAAAAAGCCATCATCATCATGAGGGGGGCGAGGGGGGGGGGCGTACTCAGTCGTTGCTTGCCGTAGTCATTTGACTATAGACCACGCATCCCCTTTCGAGACGAAGCACCGTTCCTACTCCTACTACGTAGAGACGCCTCCAATATTTGGGCGCTCAACACATTTTTGTTTTATTTCCATTTAGCATACAAAAAGTGTTAGCCTATGCCTTATCCCCTTCGTGTTTGGCCTTTTGTGGCTTCCATCCATCTCCGAGGATAGGGGGTCATGGGAGGCGGGGGGCGTGGACGTACTCATTTGTTGCTTCGCCTTAGTCATTGACATCGACACGCATCAAACCTTCGAGACGGGGCTACAGCACGACGGATGGGGGGGGGGGGGTGTACTCATGTCGTGCATGGCCGTAGTCGTATGGCCATAGACCCTCGCATCCCTACAATGCCGGGACGGAGCACGTTGGGTTTTCACCAACCAGGCAGATGGGGGGGGGGAATTCCATCGATTATTTCCATGGTATACATACATCCAAAAATAGCATCTGGCTCTCCCGCTCACCATGCTAGACGCGATCTCCACCACGCCGACCCTGCCCAGCCGCCGCAGCGTGCTGTCCTGCTTGTCGGTGTCCCTCACAGGTCTCGCCGCCGCCGCCGCTGCAGCAGCCTTGGTTTTCCACCTCTGCGGGAGGCGTGAACGCTCCACCGCCGCCGAGAAGAGCCAAGCGCTACGGGGGCGCTGCCGCTGCCTCTGCTGCACCTCCTTCTCGCTGGCGACGCTCCGCTGTGATTGGTCGGAGGGGGGGGGGGGGGGGGGGGGCGTACTCATTTGTTGCTTGCTTTAGTCATTTGACCATTGACCACGCATCCCTTTCGAGACGGTGGTGGTGGTGGTGGGGGGGGTGTACTTCATTTTCATGCATGGCAGTAGTCGTATGACCACAGGGGGCAAGGAGGGTGGCGGAGGGGTTGGGTGGGTGGATGGGGGGGGAGGGAGGCGTTACTAGAAGCTGTTGGCTGACCAATCAGGTCGAACAACTCTGACATTGTCAAGCTCTCCACTTTGCGGTAGCCACGGTACCATATAGCGGTCGCACATCAACCTCTCCCCCTTGTGACTTCCACGGACGGTGCTTTTACGTGTGTGCGTGCGTGTGTGTGCCGTGATTCCTGCCGTCCTACGTAGGTAATAGGAGCGAACAACATACATGTAGTCTCAAGAGCGGCGCAACTGCTGCGGCAGCACGATATGAAAACCGCACTTTCACGGGAAAAAAATAAATATATATATATATATATATATCGCGCAGCCACAGTAGCAATAGTCTACAACGACAGTAGCGGTACAACAGCAGTACTGCTGCAGCAGCAGCAGCAGCAGCAGCAGCAGCAGCAGCAGTGCAGCAGCAGTGGTACAAGGGAGTGGCATCAGGCATACTTTCAGTAACGCTGTAACGCCGCCTTTCTTCCGGTCAACGTACGGCAAAGGGCTAGGGTAACAATACGCTGCAAAGGTGTCCCCCGGCGGCGGAACGACCCACCGCGGTACCCGTTGCCGCGAGAGCTAAACCTTCAAGCGGCCGCCGCCGCCACCGACAACTGCCAACACCAGGTTCACCAAAAAAAAACACTATTCAACACGCACCTCCTCCCCCTCCCCCGTCCCCCCCCCTGGTACCCCAAGAACTGAACTCCCCGACCTGAACACCTCACGGGGCTTCGCGCTTGGTGCTAGCAATGTCTGCCTGGTCGACGAAAACCCGACATGCTCCGTCCCGACCCTGTAGGAATGCGAGGGTCTATGGATATGCTGCGACTACAGCCATTAATGAATATCGAGTACCCCCCCCCCCCCCTCCTCTTTCCCGCCCACCTTAAAATTGTTCGCGTAAGGGACCATCTCGCTCGCTTTCTGCGGGTCGATTTTCCTCGGCCTGAGCCACAGATTGCTTTGCCCGAACCCCTCGTCGCCCTCGTACTTGTTCTTCCCCCAGCGTCCGCCCTCCTGCCAGCTGACCACCGGCCTGTCCTCCTGCCACCCGAACGCCGAGCCGACCTTGTACGACGCGGACGCTGCCGCTGCGGCCACCTCCGCTGCCACCCCCGCCGCCGCCCCGGCCGCCGCTCCGGCCGCCTCCGCGCCCTTCCGGAGGACGTCCTGCTCGTCGGCGAGCTCGCCACCAGACGGGGGGGACAGCTCGTCCAGGTAACGCGCCGTGGGGCTCATGCTCTGCAGTTCCGCGTTAGCGGAGCCTTCTCCCCCGGCCGCGGCCAGCGCGGCGTCGGCGTTAGCGGCGGCGAGCGCCTCCGCTGACAGCTCGGCCGCTGCGTTTCCCAGGTCGTACCCGAACGCGGAGCGGAAAGTGTCGCGCATGGCGGCCTCGACCTTTTTTGGTTTTTAGTTTTTTTGGTCATGAGAGGACATCGGGGAGGGGGGCGGGGAGGGTGTACTTCAGATTCATGCATGGCCGAAGTCGTATGAGGGGGGAGGGGGGGGTACTCGTGTCATGCATGGCTGTAGTCGTATGGCCAAAATAGACCCCGCATCCTTTCAATATTGGGACGGAGCATGTCGGGTTTTATACCGACCAGGCGGGGAGGGGTAAAAGCGGGTTTTTTGTTTCTGATCATTTTGATTGGTCAACTTAAGAGCAGTCGATTCGGGAGGGTAACGCCGTTGTTACAGCCCCAGCCAGCGTGAATGCCGGCGCGGGGTAGGGGGGGTGGGGGGATTGGCGGAGGTGTACTCGATATTCATGCATGGCCGTAGTCGTATGACCATAGACCCTCGCATCCCTACAATGCCGGGACGGAGCATGTCGGGTGTTCACCGACCAGGCACACATTGCTAGCACCAAGCGCGAAGCGCCGTGAGGTGATCGGCGAGTCGCATGAAGGGTGAGCTGCATCCTACTAAGAACCCTTGTGAGGCGGACTTGGGGGTGGGGGGGGCGGTGGGTGGGAGGTGGACTACGCCAGCGGCAACCTTAGTCGGCGTAGATTGATGGTTTGCTTCGTCTAAGAAGCCAAGGGATACGTGAAGTGCTTGTGCAGAAACCAACACTGGGTCGACTAGCCAATACAGTCAACAAGGAAACCAAAAGCGCGATGCACGCTCGAGGAGGTGGTGGTGGTGGGTGCATGACAGACACTTCCCCCGTCGGCATACACAACTGCACCGTAAAAAAAAACCAGCTTCTCTAAGAAACCTACGTCCGCGATAACTCGTCTGGGTTTTGAATTGAATGACGTGTATATGATATCATGTATATTAGCTTGGAAAACGCTATGTTACGAGTTAAGTTTCGACGCTACTCCATCGGTCGAATTCTCACAGCTGACGTATCTGCGTAAACAAATACAAGAAACATGGAAAGGGAACACGGCACACGGCACAGCAAGCGAACAAAACGCGCTCCTGGGGGGTAAGGGCCACTAACTCACCTGAGCTCTCGGGTCCAAACTCTCCAACCATGCCGACGCCAACCACGGCTTTCCCTCCCCCCGGTCCCCCTCGGCGGGCACAACGTCCGCCGCAGCCTTGCTAATCACAGGCTCCGCCGCCATCGCCGCCATCGCCGCCGCTGCCGCCGCCGCCGCGTCACTACTGCCCTGCGCCGCCGACGCGGCCAGCGCGGCAGCCGCAACCGAGCCGCTCTGCCGCTCTTCTTCCTTGTCCGTGGGGAAAAATCCGAGAAAGTTCCACCCCCCCCCGCCCACCGCCTGGGGAGCGCTAATCTCGCTAGCTTTTCCAGCGTCCACTAACGCTGACTCCCCTAAGCCCGATCCCGATTCTGCCGCTGCCGCTGCCGCCGCCGCTGCCGCCGCGCCAACATCTTTCACCCCGGCGCCGTCTTCCGCGCTCGACGGAGACGTTTTTCCTTCTCCCACCGCTGGCAACAGCACCGCCGACGTCAGCGAGACGAGGGTGCTGATGCCCGTCTCGACGCCCGGGAGCAGCGGCTCGGCGCGCACCCTCGACTTCCTTCTCAAGAGCATCCACAGCCTCGCCCTTCTCAACGCGGTCACTACCTCGGCCAGGAGGTCGGCGACAACCGCCCCCCCCCGGCGAAGGTCATCGTGACGCATCCCCGTCTCTGCCTTAGTCGCCGCCGCCGCCGCCGCCACCACCCCCCCCGACGCGTCAGGCGATTGGACCAGCGGGGCGACGGAATCAACAAGCGCATCCTGCCGTGCGGGAGAAAGTGTATCCTGCTCATAAGTTTCCTCCTCTTCCTCCTCCTCCGTCCCTTCCTCCTCCCCGTCGTCTCCGTCCTGCCCCTCCTTACGGCGTCGCCGTCGCCTCCGCCTCGCCACCCCCCTTTTCTCGGCGTCAACAGCGGGCAGTAGCCCAGGCAGTCGATTCGCCACAGGCCGGTACAGCACCGCACCGACCCCTACCACCACCGCAGCTCCCACCTGCCACCAGGCCATGTCCCCTCCCTCCCCCCCTCCGTCTCTAACTCTCTTCCCGGGGGCGCCGTCGGCAAGCTCCACCTCGGCCCACTTTCCTACGCGGAACCTGTCGTACGCAGGGTCAGCACCGCCTTCTTCTCCCGCCCCTTCTCCCCACCGCCCGCGTTCCCTCGCAGCAATAATCCGACCCAAGACGCTCCCCGCCACCCCCGATACCTTGTTGTACACGCGCATCCTCCGGGACGGCTCATCTGCCAACGCTGCCGAGTCCCCCCCCTCTCCGCCCTCGGCAGGAGACACCGGCCACTTTCCCGCCGAAGGTAGAGCGGAACTTTCCCCGTTTCCCGCGTCCCCCCTGTTCTTCTTCGCCGGGGTTGCCGGAGCGGACCTCTTGGACAGCAGGGAAACCCCCCACCGGTACCCCGGCGGGTGCCACGGTGCCCGGACAGGGAAGTACAGGCCGCTTCTGCTTCTCTCGCGAAGAGCTTTCGCGGCCGGCGGCATCGAGAGGGTCGGCGGTACGAGCCTCGGTGGCACGGGTTCGGGCACGGGCGCGTTCGGTGGTGGTTCACTCGAGGCGGCGGGTGGAGCCCCCTGCGCCCCCCCTGTACGGGCCGCGACCGCTTTGGCCGCCGCCGCGCGTTGCGGCCCGACGGAAACAGACGAGCGCGGCTTACCGGCGGCCACCCTCAGCACCGAGAAAGCACGGCGACCGATCGTAGCAAGGGCGGCGACGCTCGCTTTGGCGGCTTCGGCGGTGACGGTGGTGGTGGTGGTGGTCGGTGAAGTCGTTCGCGGGCGGCCAGGCGACGTAGCAGCGTCAATGGCCGCTTCTTCCTCTCCACCATCAGCTCGGCCCCCATCGGAGGCCGCGCCAATAGCAGAATAGTCTGCCGGCGAGACCGGCCGTTCGCTCGACTGCTCCGGCCCCGCCTCGCCTTGCCCCCACCCTCGCCCTCGCCCCCGCACACGTCCCAGCCCCCGTCCCCGCCCCCGCCCAAGGCCTCCTTTGTCCTCAGGGTTTTCGTTTTCATCGCCACCCCTCCCAGAAAACCACGCGCTCTGAACAGACTCCACCAGAAAAGAAGGGATCGACAGCGAGGACGGCAAGCCAGGAAGCAACCCTTCCCTCGGCTGTACCGCCCCTGCTTCTCCCTCTCCCTCCCTCTCTTCCTCTACTCCTGCTTCGGGCGCTGCCCCTGCCCCCTCGAGCTCTGCCCCTCCCGTCGTGCTACGAAGAGCGTCCTCAGGGGACGGCCGTGGTAGTTGCCACCCGAGCTTGGACATGATCGCGTCTCGCTTCCTTTCCCTGGTCTGTCGCGGTGCAACTTCCTTGCTGCTGACGGCGATCGCAGGTGATGGTGATGATGGCGACGGTGGTACGGGAGAAGAGAAAACCTTCCCCGGCGAGAGCCCGGGTTCGCCTTGCCTCGCGGCGGAGGAGGAGGCTTTGTTGGGGGAAAACGCCTTGTTGGTATTCGATTTTTTGCCTCCTTCGCCACCGTCGCCGCCGCCGTTGTCGATCAGCAGGGTATCTGTCGTATCTGTTCCAGCCGCGGGCTTCCTCGTGGTGGCGGATTCAGGCTCGACCCTCCTCTGCTGCTGCTGCTGTGCCCCCGCGTTCTTCCGGAGTGTGCTCCATTGCGGTCTGATCCAGTCCCCTGCTGCTGCTGCAGCCGCTTCCACCGCTGCTGCTGTTGCTGAAGCACCCGATTCCGCTTTTCGAAGGGTTGCCGAAACGTTGTCGCCGAGACTCCGGGGTCGACGAAGCTTCTCCTGCTGCTCCTGTTGCTGCTGTTGCTGCTGCTGCTGCTTCTCTCCCAGCTGGAGCGACGCCTCTGCTGCTGCGCTCTTGCTGCGGAGGGGCTTCTTCTCCCGACGACCGCCACTGCTGCTGCTGCCGGATGCTGTTGGCGTCAAAGCCGACTTTTTCCGCCCCACGATCGCCGCATCGACGACCTTAACCCCCCCCTCCGCGTCATCTCCTGCACCCTCCTCCTCCTCTTCCTCGCCCACCTCGCTTGAGTTCTCGCCTGCTGCTGAGAAACCCAGCGGATCCTCACGCTCTTCGTAGGGCTGCTGGGTGGAGGAAGAAGAAGAAGCCGCTTCGTTGATGCCTCCATCCCGATTTCGACCGATCCTCGCATCTTTCTTTTCGTGGGTCCGGCCCCCGCCCATGCGCAGCGACCTCAGAGCAGTAGCAGCAGCGGGTCTGCTGGCGGGCTTCCCGGAGAGGGGCAGCGCAGCAAACCTCGCCACGACAGAGGGGTAGCCTGGGACAGCCTGGGAATATTTTCGTAGAACCTCATTCTTGAAGCCAAGACGACTTGGTCGAACCACGTCACTGGTGACTTTCGGCAGTCTTGGCAGGGTGGGTACGAACGCCGCCGATCCTCTGCTCCTGCAACGCGTTGCCTGTGTCTCCACCGCGAGACACAGTAGAGGCCACCCTCGAAGCAGCCACATTAAAAGCGGCCCGTGTGTCGGAGTGCGTGCTATTTCTCCCCCCGTTGTCTAGTTGTGATGTTGCGATCTGGGAGTGCGTAGAGAGTTGAACCTGGCGTTCACATGCGGCGCAATTACTGCGAGATATTCTCGATTCTCGGTGACCAGTGACCAAGCAACCAAGCAATCAAGCCATCCAAACTCCAACTGCTAGCCACCACCCTTCTCTATCTCTCCCTCTGTGTCTCGCTCTCTGGGGCGCTAGTCTCTGTTTCTCTCTACGGGAAACTTCAGGCTCCGAGCTCACAGAGTTTTTCTGTGTTGAAGGCGCCCTACGCCATTCGACGGCTGGTTTGGGCACCGAACGACAGATATGATAGATACATACGTATTCGTACATACAGCACCAACATTAGACGTCAAACGTCAACGTCAACCGCTAGAGCGCTAGAGGCTGCATGCACACGAAGTACGAAGTGCCCTTGAAGTGCCTGATGCTGCTGTGCTTCGCACCAGGCATATGGTCTACGAGTTCAGCAGTGCTTCTGCTGAAGTTAGCATACCTGTAGTAGATATCCATAGCCCATACGATAGCATGGACACGATACCATTCAGGCCAAAAATGTACGTACTGGAACAGAAGATCGCGCTCACGTACATATATACCAGGTATGTATTGACTGTACCTGGTACGATAGGATACAAATCTGCGGTGGTGGTGTCTTCTCTCTTCTCTCATTACAGTGGGATCGCTGGCGACTTGATACCTTGCGACAGGCTTGCATGTCACGAGTGGCGGCTCATAGTGTGACTGCCGTGAAACTGGTTGATGTTATTTCGACCAAGCGATCCTTTTGATACCCGGTCATATGATACTGTTAATACTACGTGTGGTACGCTGCAGCGCTGCAGCACCAGCGGCCAGCAGACTAAAAAAACGTGTTTCGTAGTATGATACAGATCCAATCCAGGAACCATGTGCCAGATCATGCAGATTATACGGCTGCCATCCGGCAACATGAGCTAGATCATACAAAATCGGGAATAGAGTTGCCTTGGAAGATCTAGATCGTCAAGTAAATATCGATGATCTGTCTGAGGTACCAGGTATACATTTGTGCGGAATGCATGTCAATGACGGGGGGAAGGGGCCTAAGGGGTCGATTGACGATCGTGTCCAGCTTGCTCGTCCGTTCAGATAGAGGAGGGCGGCAGCTGCAACACACCAGTTTTGCCATTCACGTTGGCGGGGCTAAATGATCCTTCCCCTCTTGTGCTCGACCGACAAAAACTGCTTGCATGTCCCTGCTCCTCCTGCCCTCGATCGACAAAGTTGCGCACAGGGCATCATCGCATATCATCTCCAGGCGGGGCAATGAACTAAATAAACACAAGGGAAAGCAAAGCCATAAACAAAACTAACTGTTTTTTCCGACGGCATTGTGAATCTTCCGGAGCATCGCGTGCGTGCGAAGGCCCAAGGCATAGCATGACCCGCCTACCCACACCCCACTACAATACTAGCAATGCTCCTCGTGGCTACAATCTCTCCGTCCATCAGCGAACGCCTGGAAACCATTTATTAAAATCTACACCGTCTCCGGGACGAACAGTGGCTTGTAAACCTCCGGCAAAAACTCGCTCTCCCCCCCGTTGGCAACGGAAATCACGTCGAAACTAAGCGCGGCAACGCCTTGCGCGGTTGGCAACTCCAGAAGGTCCGCCGGCTCCGGCAAGTCGCTCAGGAAAAGACGCACGCGTCCGCCGGGAGCCGGCACTGGCAAAGAACCAACACCGGCTACCTGAGTGAGCACAGACGCAGACAAGGGCCGACAGACGGATCAAAACTTGGGTGGGGAGTTTGCCGTTAAGAGTCGAAACGCAACAGAGGAACTACCAGATAGAGGGGAAAACCTGCGGAGGCGGTAGTGGGGATGGGGTAAACAGTCTCACATGCCCACGGCGTGCACGAAAACGTGTGTGAGAAGTCGATACGATCTGCGAGGTGGGGGGGGGGGCGTACTCATTTGTTGCTTGCCTTAGTCATTTGACCATTGACGACGCATCCCTTTCGAGACGGAGGGGGGGAGTGTCAAACAAAAGGTAGAGACAATGCTGAGTGGCGTGCTCGCAGTAAGACCGGGTGTGGGTTTTGGTGTTCGAATAACTGGGATATGTTTTCGTTGCCGAGATGGAATCGTATTTGGTGCATCTCACGGGAAACAGCGAAAACGCCTCTATCCGACGAAACCTCAGCACAAGAGGCACAGTAGTTCCCAGACAGGAGTATCACCCATTCTGGAGCCGGGTTTCCCCGTCGAGCAGGCAGGCTTTCGCGTTTGGCATCAATCGACACTAATGGATAAGGGATTGGGCGAGAGTGGTGGCATTCGGCATCGAATATATAATGCTTTGGTCAGCTTTCGCAATACGTCCCTTGATATAAAACGTCACGACTCTAGCTCCATAATACAATTAGTTATGCACTGGAGCATCTGTACATTGTTGGAAGGGAAGATGAAAAACGTCGTCAACGACAAAAAATTCCTCGCGGAAAATATAGAGCTATTATAGTACCACAGTAGAAATTCGAAAAAGTGTCACTGGGACCCGCGTCCCTCTCACTCAGCCGGCACGCAAAAACAAGGCTACCAGCAACAACAATGATCTCTGGTCGCAGGACCTCGGCTCAGAATGTCACCGCACGTGCGACACGTACCTCTGCCACGAGAAAATGAAAGCCGCTGTCCAGCTGTACCCCTTCCGGCGGGTCGGCCAGAACACCCACAATGTCTGCCACCACAAGAAAAAACGGTGCAGGCAAACGACCCAGACATTTAAGATAACGTCAACCAAATATCAATGTATTGATGCGGTATCGATTAAACTCAGTTAGCGTCAACAAAATCCCAGCGTGTGTATGTGGCGCCGAGTGTGTTGGTTATTGGGCGATGGAAGCCGCGGTGCGAAAGGAGGGTCGCTGTGTGAGTTAGGTTCATATGGACAGTAACAGTTATGTACAAGCTGTTGCGTCATTTGAGGTTTCAAGCGCAGGGGTTAAAGACCACGGCGACCGATCGCAGGGTCGTGTCACGGTGAGGGGCCGACGGTACGACAAACACTGAACGAAGCATTCTCCTCTATGAGTAGGCGCGGCGGTACTTGAAAATACCAAACCCACACGCGCACACACACGTGCAAACACGCGAGCAAACCCGCGAGCAAACACACACTATAAAAAACACTTGAAAAAAAACATCTCACCAAGCCAACTCACCCACTCACGCACCAACCTACACCCACCGACACACCCAACCAACCATACAATGCAATACAGCTCGCCCTGTCACACCCACTCGACCACGCCTATCCAAATTGAAACCCTTCGTGCCATCAAATGGTTACCAAGGATACCGCCGACAATAACGCCAACGTACCTGTGAACGCCTCCTTCACAGAGAGCTTATGTGCCAGCGTGCCCCACATGCTGTCCACGTCGCTCCCCTCCACCTTCTCCTCCACGTACGCCGACATAGATAAAACGCCGCCGGCAGCGCGACCGACCGGCTCCCAGCAGTAGGAAATAGGGAAGCTGTTCAGCCCCCTATTTCGCCACCTGTCGCCGGCCTTCGACACAACCAAGTCAGCCATTGGCATCACGTACCTGTAGCGAGGCAAGGCGAGGCAAAGCGAGGTAAGGCGAGGCAAGGCGAGGGGCAGTTGTATTTGGCGAGTGAGCGGGGGTGGGTCTGCGGGGCGGGAGGAGGTAGAAAGGAAGGACGCTAGGGACTGGAGCTGATGGCTATTGTGTCTTTCCCTGGTACTTATTTCCCTTGTGCTTACTCTGTGTTGTTGTTATTTGTTGTTGTTGTTGTTGTTGCTGTTTACTGTTTGTTGTTGATGCTGTTGTTGTACTCCGGCACTAACTCATCGTTGGAATCTCCCAATGATCCGTAGTCGGAAGTTATCCGTAGCGGTTCGGCGCCACCTTGCTGCGCTTGTTTCTTTAACAAAATCAGGGTGCTCCCACCAGTCGTCGCTATCATAGCCGAATCACAACCGCTAAGAGGGAAGGGCGTAATGCTTGCACCTAGCAGAGACAAACTAACGCAAAGTGCTGTGGGCGGGGGCGCGCGCGCTCTGCACCCTGCACACACTCGAAAAAGCAGCCCTGACCCCCCTGCAGATGTGGGTTTTAAGCCTGAACCTGGCGCTGCTGATGCCAGTCGGATCTCTGTCGGAGATGCGCCACTCCGCCCGCATAAATGAGGAGGCAAAGTGACACTCGCGACAAAAAACGTCCCGTCGTAATGTCGAAATGCCCTTTACACATAAAAAACCCACCGCCCATTCGCTAGGTACCATAAAAAAATCAGAGTAATATTTAGACACCGCACTACACCCGACACCGCACCGTCTTTTTGCAATGCGTGAGAGAGGCGCGCTCATCGGCTGCCTCGAGCGGCCCTCAGGGGCAGGGTCGCGTCAAGCGTTCCCTTCTATTGTGGTTTATTATTTTGCCCTCCGACCATGTATCGTACATGTTCCAGGCCGACTTGAATCAAACATCCTCTTCATACTGCAGTAGTACAGCAGTGGTCTCTCTTCTATTGTTTCTAAGTACAGTAAGCAACCCTTTCTAAGGGACTCCGCGATAAGGGAAAACGGTATGTAAGGGACCTCAAATGTATGCGCACTATTGATTATAGGGACCATTACAAACTCTGATAAGGGACGTCGGTATATAAGGGACCTCCAACCCCGAGCACTACTGTAGAGTCCCTTAAAAGAGGCCTCTGCCTACTGTACCTTGGCACCCCGTCCCTCAGGAGCATCCCCAAGCACAGTTTCATGGTGGGCGCCGGGCTTTCCTCCGGAATCCACACCTCGCTGTAGCTGAAGCAGGCGCAGGTGCGTGCAGGCGAGGCGAGGAACGCGAGGGAAGGAGGTTGTTTAGCCTTGACGCGTTCGTGCGCCAATCGATAAGGGACAGAAGCGCGAGGTGTGGACTGGGATGGGCGAGTGATAAAGGCGAGTACGGTGCGTATGATACCAGTATTGGCCGATCGATATCTACGTACGTACGAAGAGCATACCTGCCTGGTACCAGGTATTAAACAATAATAAATCGAAATGCTGACCCACGGGCTGGATTTTCTCATGTTAAGAAAACGTGCGTCCCTCGCTATGATAGCTGCAGTGTCGGCTTCCGAATGTAAATCTGTAAATCTCAGCCTGTAGGCTTTCTTTGTGCCCGTTTTCTTAGTAATAGTATCATACTCTTACCATCATATAAAATCATAGGTGGACTGTACTATTAATAGTCTACGGCAACAGCAGTACTAGCCTGTACAGGGTACAACACCAGCCGTGTGGGCATCGGTACCTTCTTGGATCCACCCAGCCGGTCTCGCTGGCCGTGGGCACCTGAACCACCTGCTGCCGCCCGGAGTCGTCCTTCTCGATCACCCACAGGGGAAAGCTCGAGGCGGATGCCACAGGCAGCATTTGTTCCGAGCCATCCTCCTGCGCGACCGTACGTAGGTATGTATTTATAGGTATGACAGACAGCGAGGAGGGGCGTCCTTTACGTATCATAGCATGTGATTTGTGACGGTACCTGGTACCAGGTATGTGACAAGCACACAGATCTTCTGGAGCACTGGCTCATTTCGACTCCTATTAATAGACGACGAGGGGGTTGCTAACGTAGTGCTATCATATTGTATCATGTGTCACGATTCGTGCGATTCTGGCGAGTACAGCAGTGCGGTTGTACGTGACGAGCACAGCAGTTCTCTTGGACTGGTCCGTCTCGGCTTCACGAAAGCTTCCATGGTAGCCCTAGACACCCCTGACAGTCCTGAGTCCTGTGCCCGCCCGAGTGCAGTACAGCATCGGCAACTATTAATAACACGACACATACATGATCGGAAGAGAGGAACAGACTGATGTTGCAGTATCCACACCACCATCGAGGTTCGTAACCAGAGCGGCCAACCAGCCTGCGCTGGCTAGGATGAGGAGGCGAAACGATGTACACGAAGCACAACATACACCCACGACGTGGTACCTACCGTCAAGATGGAAATGAACTGTCGCTCGGGTGGTCGCTCTGCTTGAGGAGGTTGGCCTTCCTCTGCTGCGCTAAGTGCGTGGCGACTGCTTGTTGTTGTCGTTTGGCTGCTGCATTGATCGCCGTTGCTTACGCCACGTGCAGACGTCGGAAACGCAACAAACCCGGAAACTCTCGATGATACGGCTGAGATGCCCAAGAGAGCAGCGGCCGCCTTCATCTTGGCGACACAGCAGGTAGTCAGGTGTCAGAGCAGTGCTGTGTGCCCAAACGCCAAACGTAAAACATGTCACTTCATTCAAATAGTGGGTGTTCATCATTTTTGTGAAGGCATTTCTTCAGAGGGGCATTTGTTTCGGCGATCGTCCCACAATGCCCCCCTGCCTGGGCATACCGTTGACTGCCGATGAGAGCATCAAGCTTGTCTTGTGTGGCAACACTGCTGGCTTTATCGCACTCTCCTGCTTTCAGTTTTTTTAGACCGTCAGCGCCCTCGTCCTCGTACAGGTGAGCCGCTGCTATTTCACTATTTCAAGTACATCCCCTCATCTTGAATACCGCTATGTCTGATAATGTAAGGACCGTTTAAATAATTATGTTATACGCAAAACGATCCTTATATTTACGGACATAGTGGTGGTATGACGAAGGCGGCCAAGGATAACTGTGTGTAACCTTGAGATTGGCACTTCTCGCGTGTCGACGGAGTACGAGTACATACCACTGGTGCCGCCGGGATACTCGTATTCGCTGTGTGCACGGTAGCAGCAGTGTGTAGTGTGCATGAGGTATAAGCCTATGCAGGAGACCGACGGAGAAGCGTGGTTACTCGCAGTTGTCATCGTGAAGAGCACACAGCACTCAGCGCATGATACAGACTACAGACTACAAAGTACAAGAACGAGTGGAGCCTCTGTACGTAGTGCCGGTTGGATTGTGCCGGCTCTCTACAGTCTACAGTCTGCAAGCAGTACAGGACACCTGATAAGAAACAGGCTACATTTAGAGGAAATAAGAAATTCGAGAGCCGTTATATTCAAATTAGTGTAGAAAGAAAGCACCCTCCCTCGAATAAGAAATCCAGCCTGGACCAGATTTCCTGTTTCTTATTAGGTGTCCTGTACTGACTGTACTGCTTTACTATTAACTATTAATAGTGGTACCCCGAACCATGCCAGGGCGGGGCCGGTATAATAGCAGACAGAAACAAAAATACAAAATAAGAACTGGGTCACGATCCACACACGCAGACTTACTACTACTACTACTACTGCTACTACTACTACTACTACTACTACTACTACTACTACTACTACTACTACTACTACTACTACTACTACTACTACTACTACTTCAACAACTACTACTACTACTACTACTACTACTACCACTACCACTACCACTACCACTACTACCACTACTACCACTACCACTACCACTACCACTACCACTACCACTACCACTACCACTAACTGCATGGCCGCCCCAACAACGTTGAAGCAGGCCGCGCGTCTCAAAGAGCAAGGGCCTCACAACGGTAATGGCCATGGCGCACTCAGCACCGCCTGCGTCGGGCATAAGCCTTCTCAACGCGGAAGACTCGGCGGCTCTGGACGTGGACCTCATGTCCACGCCTGGCTTCAGCATTGATCAGGTGCCTATCTATACCTAAAGAGACTACGCAGCAGTAGCCAGGTGTCATCGGGGCTGTGAAGAGCAAAGTATTGATTCCAGTTCGGGAGCTGTCGGCTGTCATACTTAACTGGCAGTTTCGTAGTTTGGGTTCCGAATCGAGGCTGCCTTTATAAATACTGAACTGGCAGTACGTTCGATTCCACAATCGAGGCTGTCATCTTAAGACTTGACTGGAAATTTAGGTTAAAAAATTGCCCTCGGGCGTGTTGGTTTCTTTGTACACGCGGTTGAGATAAGTACAGAGAGTTTTTTTTGTTCAGATCGTCTTTTGCTCAGATTTAACGTTTTTTTTGTTTGCTGCAAAAATGTAAAAAATGTATCCCACACTAATTCCGAGCAGTCGGTGCCCCCCAAAACGTAGGTTGCTGTTTTAACGGGATCAGTAAGCGGGAGACCCGTGAAACTATTCATTTCTGGAGATGGTATGGTCTATTCTGATTGGCTTGCTTGTCAGTTACTTCTGAGTGCCGTCGTTTGTTTGTTTGTTTGTTTTTTCTTCGTTTTTTGTTCATCCTATTTCTTATATTCGCCCCTTCTTTTCTCTCCTTCCTGGTCGTAATTCAGACCCGGGGTCACACAATAGGCTCTTGTGCCCCCCGTTCCCACTGCGGCTCGCGCCTTGCATTTTTATCGCAAGAAGTAGTCTAGGCCATTTTCTGCCCTCGTCGACTCGCGTCGAATTGCACCTACAAGAAACGAGGCACGGTTTTTTTGTTCGGGTTCTCATTTTGCGGTACTCTGTAGCTACGTAACGCTCCCAGTGTAACGCTCGTGTTGTGAAGAGGGAGAGAGAGAGAGAGTGATCAGTCACGCCGTGGGTGGGGGAGAGGCGCCAAAGGAAAACAGGAAACGAGAGACTGCTCTTAACCATGTTGTTTGACCGCTAGCCCCTCCAGCGCGCGTAACGTAATTCAGTCCACAGCCTTGTACAAGTATGTCCCGGCATCGGCTTGGGGTCGCTTGAGCGAACACACATACTATTAATATATGCTATCAAGGTGTCGTGTTGTTTTATTTTTTTGCTGTTATGGTGCCGATGCTATTCTTGCTGCTGTTTTTCGTGGATACTTTATATAAAGTATTACACTCAGCTAGCAAAGATGAGCTTCGACGAAATCCTCGAGCTCACAGCTGTTGTTTTTTTTTTAATTTTTTAATATACCCTGCCGTCCAATCCGAAGAACGGGAATACCCATTTTCACACGTTACTATTATTAGGGGGGGGCATGGTAATCAGGACCCATCCCATCCACAAAAACCTAGATATTCCTGTATTTTTACTAAGCATATTTAGTCCTGATTACTATGCTCCCCCGTAATGCTATTCATAATGCATGTGTACCACTTCGTCCCGAAATATTAGGGCTGTTTAAATTAAATATTAAAATAGAGAGGTACTACTCGTAGTCACAGAACGTGAGACAAAGAAAACCGAAAGATGGTATATTTATTTTCCGAGTTCGGGGAGGGGACAATGATTTATTTTCCGAATTCGGGGAGACGAAATTTTCCGACTTCGGGGAGAGGAGAATAATTTATTTTCCGATTTCGGGGAGGCGAAATAGAAACGCTCCTTATCTATAGAGACAGAGTACCTGGTATAACACGACCAGGGCGTACGCTGTATGATACTATTAATACGTATCCGGTATATAAGGTGTAGATAACGTCCATAATATACTATCAGGGGGGAACATGATCGCCCCGGTGGTCTCGCAGTTAACAACGAAGACAGCTAAGGTTGATGTCGAGGGTTCGAGTCTCCGTATGGAGACTTTTATTCTCAGCTACAGTAACACCAATTGTCGAAAGCGCCTACGTAGTAGCGTGGGTAGACACAATTCGACGCGAGTCGACGAGGGAAGAAAGTGCTGAAATCTTCTCGCGATAAAAATGCAAGGCACGTACCGTAGTGGGAAGGGTGGACAAGAGCCTACTATGTGACCCCGGATCTGAGTTACGACTATTAGTAAGAGGGAGAGAGGAAAGAAGGGCGAAGATAATAAATGGGATGGCAACAAAAAAAAATAGAACCTGATATGGTGTGTAAACATAGGGGGATGCATGGTTTTTGGGTCCATCGTAGGTCCTGCTTACTGTTCTTACTAAAATAGCCCCCGCGGTAATTACTCTTCTTACTACAATAGCCCCCCCGGTAATGACTATTCTTACTACAATAGCCCCCCCGGTATTGACGCTTCTTACTACAATAGCCCCCCCGGTAATGTATCTTCTTACTACAATAGCCCCCCCGGTAATGACTATTCTTACTACAATAGCCCCCCCGGTAATGGAGGCAGCGAGCCTTGACCGGATGTGTGTGTGTCTTATCCTTAACGTGAAACCGTATTGTTCGACACAACGACACCCCAACACGCACGCATGTGTTCCATGATGTGTGCACATGAAAAACGTACGTTCCACTGGTGGTATACAGACGCATACCCACGGTAAAGGTGCCCCATGTGTGTTTCTGCCTTCTGAGGGGGGTCACTTGAAGAGCTCTCTCTATATACATCACCCACAAAACTGCTTTTTGTGGGGGGAAATGAAAGTGCTACCCAATGAACAAACGCACACGACCTAAACGTAAAATGAGAAATTTTGCAAGAAAATTATGCTATTCCGATGATTTTGGGCTAAGGGCCCGTTTTAACGAAGAAGAAAAAATTCAATTTGGAAAAAAAAAAAAATCCGCTTTTCATTGGTCAACACACGCACCAGCACCAAAGATTAGGATCTTGGGGCATAATATTTGGTGCTGGTGGGTGTGTTGGCCAATGAAAAGCGAATTTGAATTTTATTTTTTCCAAATTGAATTTATTTCATACTCGTTAATACGGGCCCTAAGGGCCCGTTTTAACGAAGAAAAATAAAAATCAATTTGGAAAAAAAATCAAATCAAATCCCCTTTTCATTGGTCAACACGCGCACCAGCACCAAAGATTAGGATCTTGGGGGGGGGTGCTGGTGCGTGTGTTGACCAATGAAGAACGATTTTTATTTTTTATTTTTCCGAATTGAATTTATTTTATACTCGTTAATATGGGTCCCTAAGGAGCCCCGTCATTCAGAAAAAAAAATATTTCAGCCAAAAAAAGGTATACCTCCATCGTAGCACGCGTCTTCATGTCTTCATTATGCAAAGTGTTTTTCGTTTTTTTTTTCTCTTCATCATCACGCTTTGGTTTAACCACGCCGCTTTGGAACCGTCCCCGCCCTGGCGTCTTCCCACCGACAAAACATGTAGTAGCTTATGGAGTTGGCGGGGTTGAGCGTCGCGTGCGCCATCGCGAAGGTCTACCCGCCTTCGTCCAGCGTACTCATCGTGTGCGGTCCGGGCAACAACGGAGGTGAGCGGTGGCGACGCTTGCGGAAGATCCCGTATCACCCCGGGTGATAAACTAGCACACCCCCTCGGACGAATGAATGTCTTGAGCTGGTTTTCTCTTAGCAACGGGGAGGATGACAAAAGATGAGCGGCGCGTCTACGGGAATATTCCGACGAGTTAATCTTCCCAAATCCGTCATTTTCGTTTTGTGCGCCCCTTGTATTAATAAGCCATGGCTCCTTTAAGGCATGGTTTTGGAGAAAATCAGCTCTGAAATTCATCTCAGGGGGTGTGTTACGTTATCACCCGGGTGATACGGTAGTCAGGGGGTGTTTGATCTTATCACCCCCCGTGTGATACGGTAGGCAGGGGGGTGGTATAATATCACCCCCCGTGTGATAGGGTAGTCAGGGGGTGTGGTATATTATCACCCCCCGTGTGATAGGGTAGTCAGGGGGTGTGGTATATTATCACCCCCCGTGTGATACGGTAGTCAGGGGGTGTGTTATCTTATCACCCCCCGTGTGATACAGTAGTCAGGGGGTGTGGTATATTATCACCCGGGTGATACGGTTGCTGATGGTTTCATATCGACTGCACCACCGCCGCACCGCGTATAGCATGTATGATGCATAGAATGTTTAGAATATTCTGTTACTTTACGAGTTTTTAACGTATTTGCGGTACATATACCAGGTCCCCGGCATATGTTAGGATATGCGCAGTACATACACCGGGTATATATCAATAGTATGCGCGGCTCACCTGGCATATATTGACATAATTCGTACATAGGACACCTGGTACTGGTATGTATTAATGGTATCCCAGGCATGTGTTACCAGTATACGTACTCGTAGCGTTGCCGGCTTGCGAAGCTTCTTCCTGCTGCTCAAAAACAGTTTTCGGAATTATGTCTCAGCGCCACTCTTATGTACGGTTTACACACGCGCCGTACTTATCCACAGAGATACCCCAACTTTTTTTATCGACAAGCCCACATAGCGTTTGTTTTTGCACCGCCACCACTTCGACCCATATGCAAGTAGGTCCGCCTCACGGGCGGTTCTTAGCAGGAGGCAGCTCACCCCTCATGCGACTCGCCGAATACCTCTCGGGTGCTTTGTGCTTGGTGCAAGCAATGCCTACCTGGTTGGTGAAAACCCAACGTGCTCCGTCCCGGCATTGTAGGGATGCGAGGGTCTATGGTCATACGACTACGGCCATGCATGAAAATGAAGTACCCCCCCCCCCCCCCT
>MEHQ01003881.1:432727-450421 GCA_008828725.1 Saccharina japonica | reverse complement strand
TCCCCCCCCCCCCCCCTTGTGCTCCGTCTCGAAAGGGATGCGTGGTCAATGATCAAATGACTAAAGCAAGCAACAAAAGAGTACGCCCCCCCCCTCCCCCCCCCGACTGCTCGCTTGACCAGGCGATGGGCTTGTCGCCGCGAGGCACCTCTGGCAGTTCGGCTACAAGCCGACCTGTGTCTACCCCAAGCCCACGCCGCGGCAGCTGTTCACCAACCTCGTGGACACTTTTTTTTTTTTAGTTGGAGTTGAGGTTTTGTATTTCCCCGCTATCACTCTGAGTGGACATGTAAGGACCGTTGAACCGCGCTGCAGTGGGATTAATGTAAACCGACCTTGTGAAGGGCTAAGGGCCGTTGGCGTACACACACGTACGACGGCTGCTACGATAGAGGAAGAACTTTTTTGGGGGGGGGGGGGGGTAGGGGTTAGGGGTGGGTGGGTGTACTCATATCGTGCATGGCCGTAGTGGTATGACCATAGACCCTCGCATCGCTACATTGCCGAGACGAAGCACGTCGGGTTTTCACCCCAACCAGGCAGACATTGCTTGCACCAAGCGCGAAGCAGCGCCGTGCGGTGTTGGGCGAGTCGCATGAAGGGTGAGCTGCATCCTACTAGGAACCGTTGGCGAGGTGGGCTTGGGGGGGGGTGGTACTTGTGTAGTTGCATGGCCGTATTCGTTTGAAGTAGGCGAGGTAACTTTTTTTTTATAGACCCGCATGCATCACGGTTTCTGAACATTTGAACCGAAGCTCTGTCGTATATTAGGGAGTAGGGTCTCCACTGCAGGCCGTGTTTGTGCACGGGGTGACGGGATGATATAGTAGGGGTACCGGTGGTGATTTGGGCAGGAAAAATCTGGGAAAATACCTAACTAACCTTTGTGGCCTCTCGTCCGTCCATGATCTTAGTTTCGGGAGAGTTAAACACGTAGACATGGGCGTGTGATGACCAGCCGGGCTAGTACCTTATCACACGGGTGATAAGCTAACACACCCCCTAGGCCGATTTTCGGAGCCGATTTTCTCCTTATCCATGCCTTGAGAGGGGCTATGCCTTAGGGCGGAACACAACGAAAATACTGGCTTTAGGGAAAATATCATCTCGTCGGGATATTTCCGTAGATGCGTCGCTCGCTCGGCCTTGTCTAAGAGAAAAATAGCTTCGAGGGTGTGTTGTGTGATCACCCGGGTGATAGGTTATATACGGTAGGGTGGGTGTTATGTTATCACCCTGGTGATATGTTACATACGGTAGGGTGGGTGTTATGTTATCACCCGGGTGATATGTTATATACGGTAGGGTGTGTGTTGTATTATCACCCGGGTGATATGTTACATACGGTAGCGTGTGTGTTATATTATCACCCGGGTGATATGTTACATACGGTAGGGTGTGTGTTTATTATCACTCGGGTGATATGTTACATACGATAGGGTGTGTTATGTTATCACCCGGGTGATATGTTACGTACGGTAGGGGGTGTGTTATTCTATCACCCGGGTGATATGTTATATACGGTAGGGGGTGTGTTATATTATCACCCGGGTGATATGTTATATACGGTAGGGTGTGTGTTTTTTTTATCACCCGGGTGATATGTTACATCCGGTAGGGTGTGCTATATTATCACCCGGGTGATATGTTACATACGGTAGGGTGTGTGTTTTATATTATCACCCGGGTGATATGTTACATACGGTAGGGTGTTTTTATATTCATCACCCGGGTGATATGTTACATACAGTAGGGTGTGTGTTATATTATCACCCGGGTGATATTATGATCACCCGGGTGATATGTCACATACGGTACGGTGTGTGTGTAATATTATCACCCGTGTGATATACGGTAAAGCTTACCGGGCGATGGCGTGTTGGTTGGTTGATTGGTTGACAGGTGCTTACGACGTGGTAGTGGACGCGATTTTCGGGTTCGGGTTCAAGGGCGACCCGCGAGCGCCGTTCGACACCATCCTGGATGACCTTTCGAAGTGCACCCCCCCTGTCGTCTCCATCGACGTACCATCGGGATGGTCGGTGAGAAGCGGATGAAGCGCATGGAAAACTAGAAACTCATTAAAACAAAATTGATGCTGTGGGAGGGGGGCTACTTTTTTTGTTTCTTCGTCGTCAATTATTCGTGACGTCTCTTTTTTGTTTGCCTCTCGACAACTCGCAAAACTGTTAAAACTGAAAGGAAAAAAATACGTTGTTGTGGGTTCCTTTTTTTCTTTTTCTTTTTCTTTTTGTCTCGTTGGCTTCTTTCTCTTTTTTTTTGCTGCCTCGGCAACTATCGCCTCCAACAAACTGTTGGCGTCTGTTGCGTGGAACTCCCGATTTTTTTTTTCAAGTTGTGGTGTCGCGTGCTGCTGTATGTGCCCTCAGCCGTGTCCTTCGTCTTTCCGCTCTTTTTTTTGTCCCCGCGCCCTTCCCTGCGGGTTGGCGGGCGTCCGGAGACAGGTTGACGAGGGTGACGCGACGGGCGACGGTCTTAAGCCGCAGATGCTCGTTTCTCTCACGGCTCCGAAACTCAGCGCAAGGTTAGGGTAACATTGAATCATTACTGCCTCGAGCCGGTATGAATTAAGTGATTGTTTTTTGTTAGCAGTCGATATACAGTAGTACTCGAAATATATTGTTTTTTTTCTTGCATAGACTTGCTGTATAGGCTTCGTGCTTTTGGAATACTCGAGAGTAATATTTTTGTTTTCGTTGACACTCCGAAAGGTCAGCGCAAGGTTGGGTTTGGGTTATTGTTTTAGATGTGTACACGGAATATGTACGTATGTATTGTTTTTTGCTCGCATAGACTACTACATACAGCAGCGTACGTACAGGCTTTGTTGTTTCGGGATACTCGAGTGTTTACTTTTGCTGGCACTCCGAAAACTCAGCCAAAAGTTAGGCTGGTTGTTGTGGTTTGGAATACTGTACACAAGAGTATTTGATCCCCAATATGATACCGATCGGCATCGAGCGTGTGTACCGAGTTATCACACTGTATTAGAGATAGCACTTATTTCGGCAGTAGTCAGTACAATCTAGTCGCTGCTTGATGACACGGAGCCATCTGATACACGTACAGTGGTCCGTACTGCATCACTACCTGTACGTGGTCAGTACGCCTCTACGTAGTAGTAGTAGTAGTAGTAGTAGTAGTAGTAGTAGTAGTACTGTAGTAGTAGTACTGTAGTAGTAGTAGTAGTAGTAGTAGTAGTAGTAGTAGTAGTAGTGCCGTGATCTGTTCGGTATCACGTTGTAATCTGGTACAGCTGTGCGTAATCTTCGTACAGCAGCGGGTCTCACACTATTATTTTGTACTCGTACAAAAACAGCGAGCAAGTCTCCATTCATATATAGCTACAGCACGAGCTGACACACACGCTAAAGGTCGCCACCTAAGACGCTTACCCTACAAGGCATTCCCCGCCTCCCTCCACCCACTCCCTCCCGCCACCCCCCCCCCCCTTCACCCCCATCCCCAACCTTCCCAAACTTAGGGGGCATAGTTTTTCGAGGGCCCCCACCACTTCCTTGGGGGGCGATTCGTTCCGCCAGGCATCGCGAGCAAGTACTCCCTCAAGCTACCCCCATACCCGGGGTCCGAGCAGTGTGTCCGACTCGAGGAGTGGGGTCGTGTTACAAGGGGCGGTGCCGAGGGCGAAAAAAGCAGCAGCTCGGCGGAGTTGTAAAGACGAGGGGATGGCGTACCGACGATTTTTTGTTTTTTTTTGTACAGAGTAGTAGGGGGTATTATTACCCCTACTTTATGTTGCAGTAACCCCCTCTTGAGGCTGTCAGAGGGGGGGGGGGGGGGATGACGATTAAAAAAATATATATGTAACGGTTTTCATTCAGCAACGGCCACGGACTGCGTGATTGGGGGATGGGGGCTGGTACGACACGTGCGGAGCATGCTTATACTCGTTCCGCTGCGAGACAAAACCCGCTTGGGACTTCAGAGGGGGAAAAAAATCGATAAACAGTAACGGTTTCAGCAGTAGTAACGACCACTGCGTGATTGGGGGATGATACTGATACAGACAGTATACAATGGTTGGTGTCCGAGTCACAATGGTTGCAATGCAAGGGAGACGTACGACACGGGCGCGAGCAAGATGATAATATGTACCCGTGTACTGCTGGGCGCTCGCGCTGCTCATACAGTCAGTAGATGGTTGATAGCAACCAACCAAAGTTTATCATTGGGTTTTGTCGTATATCCCTTGAAAGGGGGTCACTATCCCTTGAAAGGGGTCGGTATCCCTTAAAATGGGTCTATATCCCTTAAAAGGGGTCGATGTCCCTTAAAATGGGTCTGCATTCCTTAAAATGGGTCTCTATCCCTTACAATGGGTCTCTATCCATTAAAAGGGGTCTCTATCCCTTAAAAGGGGTATTTTGCTATCCCTTAAAAGGGGTATTTATCCATTAAAAGGGGTATGTATCCATTAAAAGGGGTTTTTATCCATTAAAAGGGGTCTCTATCCCTTAAAAGGGGTATTCGCTATCCCTTAAAAGGGTTCTCTATCCATTAAAAGGGGTCTCTAACCCTTGAAAGGGGTCTCTATCCCTTAAAAGGGGTTGAGAGAGGTGTCGTATATACAGGCCGAAAACACCAACTCTTAACGATTACGGGGGGCCATAGTAAACAGAACCTCTAAGGTACACACAAAAACCTACGTACTTATTTCCCTGTTTCGTATATACTAAGAGTAACAATATTTGGTCCTATTTACTATGGCCCTCCGGAATAAGTTTCTCTCGTATCCACAGCGTCAGTGAGGAATTTATAGCTCTGCGTACGTAGCCTAGGCGGGTCCAGCCGACTTAGCCTCTCTCAACCGTAACTACTCCCATATAGCGTACCCTCTCTTAACCCCTCAACCCCTTAAGAACTGGTCCCCCGTTTTTGGGGAAAATTACTTGGAATTAGTGTGGAATAATATTTTCCGTTCTGAATGGGTTAAGAACCGGTCCCCCGTTTTTTCGGGACAAAATACTTGGAATTAGTGTGGGATAAGTTTTGCAGTTCTGAAAGGGTAGGTACTCACTGCTGTCTTTGGGTGGAAGCGTTCTGTGGGGGGGCAGGGGGCGCCCCAAGCGGATGTACGTATCTCTTGTGGGGGTTGGGGTGTGGATAGAGTACTACATACATACAGACACACCGAGGCTGGTCGGTACGTCGGGTCTTATCTATCTACAGGGGACGGAGTGACGAGACCTTGACGGTTGAGACGTTGAACTTGCGTACAAGGAGGCGGTACTATCTATACGTACGTAGGGGAAACAAGGGGGCCTGGTATCCACAATCAGTATACGTATGTACGAGGACACTGTTTCTTTGTCTGCAGGGAGTTACACAAGATATGTCGGCGTGTGCACTTATTTCTTGGTATGGTTCGTACGTATACGTAGGGGTTTGTACTATCTGTAGGCGTACGTAGTGCGCGGTGTAGGTGCTGTTGGTATATATATAAAGAGCTGTGAGTTAGATGATGACTAAAATTTTGCCAGCGAGGTTATCATTTGGCTAGGTATTACGTCAGTTCAAGCGAGATGTCAGCTATCCGACTAATTGGGTTTCCTCGTTTATGGAAGGCTTACTTGCTACATATGGGTTGCGCATTTTCCCCGTGAGACCACTCGCTCAGATGGAAAGGGGGAGAGAGAGGCCTGAGAGGTCTCGTACCGGCATTCACGGCGCACAAAAAAAAACCCATGAGCATCTCGACGGTGGACGCACCATGATTTTTCCGAGGATGGTCGCTTGAGGAGCTCTACGTATACTTCGCCCAAAAACAGATTTTGAAGGAAAATAAAAGTGCTATGACATAGCTTATTACCAATCCCCCGGCCTAAGTGTAAAGTGAAACATTCTGACGATTTTGGGCTAAGGATCGCCGCCATTCAGAAATTGTTTCAGCCAAAAAAAGGTATACCTCTACCTCTATCGTTGGTGTTTCTTTTTTATCACATTTTTGGGTAAAAAAAAAATGAAGACAAAATATGTCATAGCGCCACAGCCGACTACAGGCTGGTTCAAGGTGTGAAACCCCCCAAATTTCGTCAGACCCCGAATTAAGTTCACGCCGTTTTTGGGAGGTAGGGTCCTGAATTTTTGCACACGGGTTGTATGAACCCCTGCCGACCCGTTCACGAACGGTGTGTGTTTCCCGTCACATTTTTGTTTTGGTTTTTGGATTTTGATTTTCAACCCCAAATTCCAGACGAAAAAAACAAACACACACGCACACCGTTTGTCAAGGCCTCGGCAGCGGGCTCAAAGAACACGTGTGCAAAAATGCAGGACCTATCTCTTAAGAAACGGCGTTAACATTTTGGCCTTTTTGTGCGGAAAACACGCGTATTTTGCAGTTGCCTGGTAACTACTTAGCTTCAGTATAGAATCAGCCTTGGACGTTTTTAAAATGACCTTGATATTGGCCCTACACAGTCAGATCTTCGAATGTTTGCGCGATTGTTTGTACAGGCACGTTCAAAATTAGCCGTGCCGATTCGGGCAGCCGCAGGAGAGCTGAGACCCCTAAAAACTGAGGATGGGTCGAATCCTCGCCTCATTGAGTACAAGGCTATTGCCGTCTACCCCCATATAAGCAGAACCACACAGTCGTATGGGAAAGCTACGTAGCCGAACGAAGATCGAGAGATCCTCGTGAACGCGCGTTTGAAAGGGCAAGGGTTTTCATTAATTGTTGCCTATAAGGATGGGGACAGAGATATGTCAGGCGTTTTTCGGCCGCAAGAAGAAGAAGAAGGTCAAGGTGTGTGGAGGGCAACGTCAATGCGCGTTCCGAACCCATTATGCGAGCTGTGAGCCCGTACCCGCACATGGTCTGCAGCGTCTGAGCTAAGGGTATGCGCTGATACACCGGTACCGCCGCCTGCATAATTGGCACGACCTATCTATGCTCTTGTGGGTAGGCACAACTCGACGAGATTTGACGAGGGAAGAAAGTGCTGAAATCTTCCTCGCGATAAAAAATGCAAGGCAAGAGCCGTAATGGGGGAGGAGGGAGAAGCGCCTACTTTGTGACCCCGGATCTGAGTTACAACTATTTGGAAGGAGAGGGAAAGGAAGGGCGAAGATAATAAGTGGGATGAAAATAACAAAACTCTCTCTCTCTTTTATTACTCTTCGTTAACAAATGTACAGGGTAGGATTCGACTACAATAACAGCGCGCTCGAGCAGGGGTTTCCATTATTGTCTGCCGGGAGATCTCAGTGTTATTTCTTCACCCCGTCTCGAAAGAGATGTATGTGTGTTCAACAGTCAAATTACTAAGGCAAGCGACCAACGAGCACGCCCCCCCCGGATGCAGCTCACCCTTCATGCGACTCGCCCAACACCTCACGGCGCTTCGCGCTTGGCGCTAGCAATGTCTGCCTGGTCGGTGAAAACCCGACATGCTCCGTCCCGGCATTGTAGGGATGCGAGGGTCTATGGTCATACGACTACGGCCATGCATGAAACATGAATGGGTACACCCCTTCCCCCAGCCTCCCTGCCGAGTTATTCCCGATAGGCCACGCGCATGCAACTTAAGAAACGAAGTTCTTATTATCTCGGTAGACCGCCACATACCGCCAAGCGAAAACGCCCCCGTGGCCCATCACGCACACGAGAAAAGTGGGGGCACGCACCCACCCACCCACGTCGTGCCGAGTCGCCTTGCAAATCGAAGCTGCAGCAGCAGCAGCACCACCAACAATCGCAAACTATAACCTCCTCTCATCTAGATCGCCGCCGTTTTGGCCATCAGCCCTTTGCTTGCGCCCCCCCCAAAATTGGCCTCGGACAAACGCGTCGATCTCATCAGCTATAAGGCTACTTATAAGGACCGTTTGTATTAGACGTGAACATGCAAACCGTCCTTATATTTAGGGACATAGGGACATAGTGGTACATTGCTTTAGCGCTGCCGACCACCGAGACGTCCACAGCCATCGCGGGTCCCCCGACCTCGCCGCGCGCGGCAAGGCAAGGCAAGGCGGACATTGAGAAGATAGTTTGTCGGGGGGGGGGGGGGGGAGGGGGGGGGGGGGGGGGGGGGGGGGGGGGGGGGGGGGGTCGATCCGAATGATTTGTCGACACGCGAGCGCCGGGTCGCGCGGGGTCGGCGGGGGGTCCCTCCTGGTGTGGCTGCGTACCACAGTTCCAGCGGTTCGATACCTTGTTGGACATGGACATGCACCAGGTGGGTACTCGTAGGTCCCGTTTTAAGGGACCCCGCGATAAGAGAAAACTGTATATAAGGGACCTCAATTTTATGCCCACCATTTTCGCCCACTACGTACTGACCGTACGAGGCCGGCACCTGATAGGGACGCTGGTGTACAAGGGGCCTCCGACCCCGAACACACTACTGTACTGTAGGGTCCCTTGAAGAGCGCCTCTACCTACTGTCTCTCACAAGGGGCCACCCACTGACTCTCAAAAGGAGCCTCTGCCTACTTTCCCTTAAAAGGGGCCTCTGCCTACTGTCCCTTAAAAGGGGCCACCTCCTGGAACACACTCCGCAAGAGGGGGCCTGGAGTACGAGTGGTCTGTGGCGAGGAGGTATCGCATCGACGCGTGCTGCCGCTCTGCATAACAAGAAGAGAGCACAAAAAAAAAACAGGGGAAGGTCACGCGTTCAGTTGTTGTTAATGATGATATTTGCGGCAGAAAAAAAAAACGAGTCTTCGTATTGGTCGAGATCTGCGTGAGAATCGAACAAGTCAAGTCGATCCTACTGCGAGCTGGATGGAGACTAAGTCGATTCTACTACGAGCTGGTTCAAGCCGAATCCAATGCATTATTTAGGAGTCGGAAGTCCAACATATTTTTTAGAGATATATCTTGGAATTTTGCACCACGGTGTTCTGTGTGCCCCTGTCGACCAGTGCGTTTTTCTTTTGAATCAGCCTGTAGTGTCTACATTACCCAACTTCGACAGCAGTACCGCGAAATATGGCGTGAGCTCCAAAAAGCTGAAGGACAAATCGCCAAGGCCAACGCTCACACATTTTGTTCCCTGCTACCAGGTACCGTGTATGTGTTTAAGGCTACAGAACGACAGCCAGCGGGCGAGCAGATTGTTCCTCCTACTACCGACCGACTAATCTCTGCCGTAGAGAGCCTCTACCGACCGACTGTGATTAAAGTAATACGCTGTTCCTGGCAGCCTCTTGCGATCCAACAAACTAGAATCGATTTGCTGTTGTCTGACCAGAACTTTGTTGTCTACGGACCCACCACCCCTGCTTCTTTTTCCGAGACAAAGTGTGGTCCGCAAGCTGAACAACAATCAACCCTCACCTCGTGCATAGTTCAGGTACGCAGCGTCGTGAAGAGACGCCCGAAAAAAGACGTCTCCTTGTCGTCCCTGTTGGGGGGCGACAACGCTAACCTGAGCATGCCATCGTCCGCGTCCTTTTTTTTTTCGCTCTCTTGTCTCGCCAGTCCCGCTGCTCTGGTGTTAAGCTGGTCAGTACGTCTGTCTGCGGTGCCTCGGTTCGATGCGGTGTGTGCCTATCCTCCCATCACGGCTCCCCTCTTGCTGATCCCTTCTCCTGCTGATTCGTCCCCCCTGTTGACTCGGTCCCTCCTGCTGACCCCTTCTCCTCCTGCTGACTCTTCTCTCCTCCTGATCCGTCCCTCTTGTTGACTCGGTGCGCCACTGCTGACCTCCTCTTCCTCTCCTGCTGCTGATCCGTCCCTTCTGTTGACTCGGTCCCTCCTGCTTACCCTTCTCTCCTGCTGGTCCCGTTCCTCCTGTCGAGTTGACCCTTCCCCCCCCTTCCTCTGACCCTTCTCTCCTACTCATCCGTCCCTTCTGTTTGGCCAGGTCCTTCCTGCTGACCCTCCTCTCTTGCTGGTCCCGTCCCTCCCTCCTGATGACTCGGCCCCTCCTCTTGACCCGTCTCTCCATTTTTTATCGGACCCGACCCTCCTGCCGGTGCGAGCGAGCGCCCCCAATATTCCTCCCGGGGGAGTATCCCCCGTCAGATGCCTTTTTTTTAGGAGGGGTATGATAGGCCGGCGGTGAGCAAGAGCTCAATCTTCCCTGACCGCATGCATGCATGCACACTCCGCGCCTTGATTTGCCGGAGAGCGTACGTACGTACTCGCGAGCTTCCTCGTTTTGGGAATGCCGCCGGCGCAGGACGTCCGGTACCGCCGGAGCAAAAGCAGCGTTCGGTTGCGTCTCTTCCAGTTCGGTTTTCATGAGACCTCTCGACGAACACATCCGAAACGCTGCTGCCGGGGAGGGGCGGGGGGGAGGGGCGTGTATCCATGTCATGCATCGCCGTAGTCGTATGACCGTAGACCCTCGCATCCCTGTTTGCAATGCCGAGGCAGAGCTCACGTCGGGTGTTTTGAACCGACTGGTCCAGCCTTTCATTGATCGGCATTGCATTGCTTCCTTGCTTGCTTGCTTGCGCCAAGCTTCGCGGAAGCGTAACGTCGTAGGTGTTTTCGGCGAGTCGGTCGCATGAAGGGGGTGAGCTTGCATGCATCACTATATATATTCTACAGGAAGAAACCGCTTGTGAGGCGGAATTTCTTGCATATATATGGATGACAGGATCCAATGCACCGCTGTTTGGGGGGCGGGGGGGCGGACAGGGCTGAGCCAGCGTGGCCCTGCAAGATGTTGCTTTTTTTTTTTGCACTGCGCAAAAACACCCTTTAGGAATGCACCTGGCGGTACCTGGTATATACCTGGTATATATGGTATGCCGGTCACCTGATACCACTGGCAGGCAATGACATTTTTAGCCGCCCGCCTGCTCACCCGCCAGTTACTGTCACAGGTACCACAGACTGACAATGGTGTATGCGCTGCCCGCCTTGCCTCGCCCCGCCGGGGCCACCTCCCCCCCCTCGCCCCGCTGGGGTCGCCCCCCCCCCCCTCGCTCCACCGGGGTCGTCGTCCCTCAACTCGTGCAGCAAATCGCAGGCGTTGGACGGCGATGACGCGCTTGAACGTCCTGAGCCTAAGCCAAGAGGGAGGTAGGTGGTCACACTCTCGATGGCCAGAAGGTAAACGGGTACCATAGACTCGAACATCCTGAGTCTAAACGAAGAGGGACGTGGTCACAATCTCCCCCCCCAGGCGCCCCGCCGGGGTCGCCACCCCTCGACTCGTGCAGCAAATCGCAGGCGTTGGACGGCGATGATGCGCTTGAACGTCCTGAGGCTATACGCGAGGAGGAAGGTGGTCATAATCTCGATGACCGGAAGATGAAGGGGGTAGATAGCCTAACTGAACATCCTGAGCCTAACCGAAGAGAGAGGGGGTCACGATTTCGATGACCAGAACGTGCAGGGGTACCATAGCCTCGAACATCCTGAGCCTATACACGAGGAAGAAGGTGGTCACAATCTCGATGACCAGAAAGAGAAGGGTTACATAGCCTTGAACATCTTGAGCCTAAGGGAGGGGGAAGGTGGTCAGAATCTCGATCTCTAGAAAGAGAAGGGTTACATAGCCTCGAACATCCTGAGCCTATACACAAGGAGGAAGGTGGTCAGAATATCGATGACCAGAAAGAGAAGGGGTGCCATAGCCTCGAACATCCTGAGCCTAAGGGAGGAGGGGGGGTGGTCACAATCTCGATGACCAGAACGTGCAGTGGGTACCATATATAGCCTCGAACATCCTGAGCCTATACGCGAACAGGGGACAGGTTACACTCCCCATGCCCAGACAGTGGACGGGTACCCTCGAACGTAGCCTCCTGAAAGTAAAGGGTGGGGGATACACAGTACACAGGGCGATTGGACAATATAGGTGTGTTGGAGAAAGTGTTTCGAGAGGACAGCAGTAGGTGTGTTGTTTCATGATCGGGCAGTAGGTGTGTTGAGAGAGTGTTTGGTGATCAGACAATAGGTGTGTTCAGAGAGTGTTTGATGATCGGACAGTAGGTGTGTTCAGAGAGTGTTTGATGATCGGACAGTAGGTGTGTTGCTTCATGATCGGGCAGTAGGTGCAGTAGGTGTGATGGAGAAAGTGTTTGATGATGGGGCAGTAGGTGTGTTCAGAGAGTTTATGATGCCCAATACACCGGCATTATACGATATACACCCAGTATACGTTATTGTTATAAGGATTACCCTGGGATGGGTAATCGATCGATCTTTTACCCCTATAGCTCAGTAGGTAATACAGTAGGGGGGCCTATATAAGGCGGTCTGAATAAGGCGGTCGTTCGAGATAAGGCGGTCAAAATCGGCTTGACACGACAGAAGATGCGAATAGGGCGGCTACCGCCTTATATAGCAACGGGCCCTGTATAAGCCGGTAGCCGCCTATTCAGGGCGCCTACCGCCTTATTCAGAGCGGCTACAGCCCTATCCACGGCCCACTTTCGCCTCCATTCTCTGGAGAGCGCAGCGGAGGCGTGCGGCAATGGCGATGCCTCCTTCTATCTGCAGAAGGCCAGGATGTCGTTCATCAAAGCGCATGCCTCTAAGCCAGTGCAGCAGGCAGACATGAGGCAATTTTGTGAGCCTCAACAAGGTCAAGGGGGGGGGCACAGCGGAGCACGGGAGTGCAGTACAGTAGTCAGTACACTAGTACGGTGCCGTAGAATAGGTTGGAGCTCTGTTGTGAATGTGTAGCAAAGCAAAGAGTCCTCTCCGTACAACAGTACGGCGATATGTATCTTCTCTGGGTGGAGTGTGTCTTCGGCGGGCTCTGTCGCCCTCAGCTCAATTAATATTATACTTCTCAACATGCAAAGTGTGTGTGCACCCGTCTGATCTGCTGTGCATTGGTGTGTACAGTATTTGACACCACACATATTTACTCTGTTCAGCACTGGTACTGCTGCAACGCTGTTCATTCCTTCTCCGAGCACACGTATGATATCCCTCTTCGTGAGGCCCTCTGGGTCATCTTCTGGGTCAGAGGCGCTCTGTTATTAACGTATTGGATCCCTGGGGAGGTTAGGTACGTAGCTACAAATGCGGTATGGGGCAAGCCCGACTACCGTGCAGGTTTGAGACGAGACGCAACTCAGCTACTCACAGTTTGATGTTTGATGTCTTATTTTATGATCTCACGCTATCTGGTGCCGAAAGACTTCTGGCACAGAGGGGCGGCAAACAATTATTTGCTCGATGCGCGTTTCATCAGAAACACGCCACCTCAACAATAGAGGGGAAACGGGGATACCATGAATACCATGACACTGTGCTGTACATTAAAAGGCTGTATGCACTCAATAGGGCGGTTACCGCCTTATTGGGATATCACCGAAAGCCCTATAGGGCGGTCAACCGCCCTATCTCCAATAGGGCGGGCTTTCGAGATAAGGCGGTCAAAAACCTCGGTACACTATACCGCCTTATATAGGCCCCCCCATTGTACCCTCACATTTGGCGGTGTCGACAGGACACGGGTTCGAATCTCACTTCGAACGTTTCTTTTATAGAAGCGCTTGCGCGTGCGTCCCTACAAAACACGTCTCCCTGGTTCCCCAGGTATCGAAACGAAGCGGATAGGTCAACGTACGGCCGTATACGGTACCGACGTCCCAAATATCCCGCCGTTCAGAGGGAGGGAGAGTGTTATAAGGATTACCCTGGGCTGGGTAGTCGATCGATCTTTTACCCCTATAGCTCAGCAGGTAATACCCTCACATTATTGTGAAATTAGCGGCGGCATGTTTTTTTCAGCGTGTACCAGGTGTTTATGTATATAATTAAGGGGGGTAATAAAACCCTGCCGTGTAGCACTATACGCGGCACGGTACTCGTACCTATAAAACAAGTATTTGAGTAAAAATGGTGATATCGAATATCGGAAAAATAATAAATGGAATGGCGATTTCGTTTTCACCGCGATTTTTTAGTGTTCCCTTTCGAGGGACAGGTTTTGATTCATTCACACTATTTCAAGACATTCATTCATCCATCAAGACACAACAGGGACACGATAGACAGGCACTTCGTCCACCAGACTCTGGTGCCACAAAACAAGAGGGGGGCGGCTATGTATTCCTACTTGTCACTTTTTCAGGGGAACATAGTAATCAGGACCCGTCACGAACACAAAAACCTACGAATATATTATAGTGTTTTTACCAACAGTAACAACAGCAGTAGTTGACAGTAATGGCATGGGCTTAGAAGGCCGGTAATTACCCCGTCAATAGGTAATTGGTCCGTTTTCGTATAACTTGGATGGCCTTTGTCTTCACCATGGTCCCCCGTAATAGCATGTTTTTACCCTTTTCGGGACAAAAAGAGTGCGAGAAAAGAGGCGTTATCATCCGACTATTCATATGATTGGAGGGACTTGTGCCTACTGCCGGTCGCCCCGGTGGTCTAACAGGTAGCCACGAAGCCTGTTAGCGTTGGAGGTCGGGGGTTCAATTCTCCTCGTATGGAGATTTTTATTCTCAAAATGACACCAACTGTCGAGAGCGCGTATCATAGCGTGGGTAAGCACAAATCGACGAAAGTTGACGAGGGAAGAAAGTGCTGAAACCGTCTCGCGATAAAAATGCAAGGCAAGCACCGTAGTGGGGGAGGAGGGAGAAGAGCCTACTTTGTGACCCCGGATCTGAGTTACGACTATAGGAAGGAGAGAGAAAGGAAGGGCGAAGATAATAAATGGGATAGACAAAAAAAAAAGGGACTACCCTGCGGCATTATTGCGGGGGGGGGGCTATAGTAAAAATAAGACCTACGGTACACAAGGATGCTTAAAAGACAAACCTGCAAGGGGATACTCTATGTGTCTCACCCAATCTTATCACAAGAACGTGTAGCACAACAAGTAGCCCCCCCCCCCCTATGAGGCGGTCTGAGTAAGGCGGTATCCCGATACAAGGCGGTCGAAACCGCTTGGCGCGACTGGGGAATCGCCCCTCATTTTCGACCACCGAGAAGGCGTTTTTCCTACGTTAGGCATCAAGAATAGTGCACAACGACCATTTTTGGGTGAACTCTCTTAAATCGTATGCACTGGCTAAACTATTGACCGAGGAGAGCTTTTTTTGTTGGCTTATTATTATTAACTTGTTTTTTCAATTGTCCAGACTGACTTTCTTCTAATAACTTTTTTTGTTATTATTTTTATGAGCGGGCCGGTACTTGTAATGTTCATCTTAGGTACGTACGGAGACTATATAGTCCCGTCCCGTCGAGAGTGGCGCATGATAATCGTATTATACCACTACAGCAATGGGGCCTATAGAAGGCGGTATAGAGCAATACCACCTTGTACGGGTGGCGGTATAGAGCATTACCACCTTGTACGGGTGGCGGTATAGAGCAATACCACCTTGTGCGGGTGGCGGTATAGAGCAATACCACCTTGTACGGGTGGCGGTATAGAGCGATGCCACCTTGTAAGGGTGGCGGTATAGAGCAATACCACCTTGTACGGGTGGCGGTATAGAGCGATGCCACCTTGTAAGGGTGGCGGTATAGAGCAGTACCACCTTGTACGGGTGGCGGTATAGAGCAATGCCACCTTGTGAGGGTGGCGGTATAGAGCAATGCCACCTTGTAAGCGTGGCGGTATAGAGCAATGCCACCTTACAGGGTGGCGGTATAGAGCAATGCCACCTTGTAAGGGTGGCGGCTTACTATCTCACCCGAAAACAATGCACCTCGAAGAAGTTTTTGTCTGCGCAACTCGACGGGCATTTCTATGATACTGCCTGCGCGAGTCCAAAACAAAAAAGGCTTATTAAAAGTATCGTATATAACAAATAATGTAATAGTACGGGCTTGGAAGGCCGGTATTTACCTCATTTATATGGGTAATTGGTCCGTTTTCGTATTAGTTGGATGGCATTCGTATTCGGGATAATATGTATAAGATCGGAAAGGTAAGGGTATGAACCCACCCCTCCCCGAGCCGTGATGCACTCCAGTCCTATTACACTAACCGGCAGTTAGTTGCTCACTGAAGGAGCTCAGTTTTACATCATTCAGAAACTATCGAGCCAAAAAAGGGCAACCCCTATTATACGTACCGTGTGGGTATTACGGAGGACCATAGTAAACACTAGTAAATAGGACCCACGGCAGACACAAAAACCTAAATATTTACCTATTTTTACTAACAATATTAGGTCCTATTTTACTAGTGTTTACTATGGTCCCCCGTAATGGTCTATAGCGTGCCTATATTTTGACCGCCTTATATCGGCCGCTTTGTTATTCACTCCACCGTGTAAGTGCAATCGTCCGGTCATGTCAGCCGGTTTTGACCGCCTTGTATCGAGCGGCCGCACTATTCGTGCTGCCTTGTGCAGGCCCCACTACCGTCTGTATGTATGTCCCTAAAAACAAGGAAAAATACACACAGCACCGGCCCGCTCATAAGAAACCAGAATTCGGGCTCAGGCTGACTTTCTTATTTGATAAAGAGGTGTGTCCCACACTAACTTCAGTATAATAGCTGTCGACTTTCTTATTTCCCCCGTAATGTTTAGGCTGAGTTTCTTGTGGGGCACTTTCTCATGAGAGGGCCGGTATCATAGTGTTGTTTTTTTTTTTTTTGTCCATCCCATTTATTATCTTCGCCCTTCTTTTCTCTCTCCTTCCTAGTCGTAACTCAGATCAGGGGTCACTATAAGTAGGCTCTCTTCTCTCCCCCCTCCCCACTACGGTGCTTGCCTTGCATTTTTATCGCGAGAAGATTTCAGCACTCTCTTCCCTCGTCGACCTGCGTCGGATTCCGCCTACCCACGCCACGAAGGCGCTCTCAGCAATTGGTTCCTTTTTATTTTTTCAGATAAAGACAAAATCTCTCACCACGGTGGGATTCGAACTTGAGGACCAATGCCAGTAGTGTTTGAAGCTGACCACTAGTCTACCGGGGCGACCGGCTTATATGTATGTCAATATTACAAGGAACGTCTGCATATCACTATTGTAAGGAGCATTTGTATGTTAATATTATGTCCAAACACTTCCCTGGTATTATATTTCGGGGCATAGTACAGTAGTACCTGGTATACAAGACCGACTAACTAACTCCGTGAAGCCAAAATAGCCGACTTTTTTTTTTTTTCCTTCCTGGTATTTTTTCGTAAAGTATACCGTTCGTACGTATACCAAGTCCTCTACGTATTGTTTTTAATATTATGCCGTGGACACCAGTGAACGGGATCGTAAGTGGGAGACAGCAGACGCATGGTACGACGGTAGAGGTAGGTGCACCATGTTTTGCCTTTTGAGGGTGGTGGCTTATAGAGCAGCGCTATACTACTAGCAAGTCAAAATCTGGTTTTTGTGAGGAAAATAAAAGTGCGACGTACCCGATGACCAATACAACGGAAAAAAAAACGTTGAATTCCGACGATGTTGGGTTAAGGGGCCGTTGTAACGAAGAAAAAAAAAAATCAATTTGGAAAACAAAAACAAAAAATCCGCTTTTCATTGGTCAGAACCCGCACCACCACCCAAGATTATACCCCAAGATCCTCATCTTTGGTGCTGGTGCGTGTGTTGACCAATGAAAAGCGAATTTGAATTTTATTTTTTCCAAATTGAATTCATTTTATACTCGTTAATATGGGCCCTAAGGGGCATTTTTATAAGTCATTCAGAAAACGTTTCAGCCAAAAAAAGGTATACCTCTAGACTACCTCTATTGTAGCACTCGTCTATAACAGCTTGCTGAGTGAGTGGGGGGGGGGGGGGGGGGGGGGGGA
>MEHQ01003881.1:386058-432699 GCA_008828725.1 Saccharina japonica | reverse complement strand
GGGGGGGGGGGGGGGGCGTCTACAAAAAAACATTTTTCGAGAGCGCGGGGATATGTAACTTTTTAGTAGAAGACGCGCGGTTGGTGTCCTACGAAGCATTTCCACACGTTATCATACCTGGTACACATCACATATATATGCATACCTCCTGAAAAGGGGGGAAGATAGTGATCAGCAGCAGCAGCAGCAGCAGCAGTCGTCCTCAGCGGGCCCCCGTCACCATCATCAGCTTCCAGTTCCTGCCGCTGCACAGACAAAGACGCAGCAGCACCCGGCAGCGACTCTTTGCGGACGATGGCGACGTTCCCGCGAGAAACGCCGCCGTCGACGGAGGAGGAGGAGGAGGAGGAGGAGGAGGCGGTGGCAGTGCTTCCCCACCCGAACCACCCGCCTACGTGCGACCGCGCGGGGAAGGCGTCGGCTGCTACGGGCGTAGGGCGCGTGCCCGGAGGCGGAGAGATGTGGCCCACGGTGCCTTGTGTAGAAACCACCCACTTGTCTTCGATACGCGTCTGTTTATGAGTTTGAGGGCCGTGGGGGTGTACGCACATTAGGGTGGAGGAGGGAGGGGCGGGGGTTGGGGGGGGCGCGCGTCTCACTTTCTGTCAATGGCGAATTCGTCTATGGACCAGCCAGCAGGGGGGAGGGGGGGGCTGGGTACTTCATTTTATGCGATGCCGTAGTCGTAATGACCATAGAGGCGGAGCGAGGGGGGGGGGGGGGGGGGGGGGGGCGGGGTACTCGTTGGTTGCTTGCCTTAAGCCCTTTGGCCGTTGACCACACATCCCTTTCGAGACGGAGCACCGCGTTCCTACTCCTAAAAATAGAGACACTACTCGTACGTTGTTTCTATATGTCACATAGAAACTTTTTGCTAATCTTATCCCCTTCCTATGTTTTGCCTTCTGTGGCGATCAGGGAGATACAGGGGTATTGTATTTACATGGGATGGGTGACGGGCCTTTTTTTTCTTCTCCATCTTATATAAAAAATCTCCTCCCCCCCTCCCTTCCTTTCCCTCTCCTCCCTCGTAGCCGTAACTCATAGCCAGGGTCACGAAGTAGGCCCTTCTCCCTCCTCCCCACTACGGTTCGTGCCTTGCATTTTTATCCCGAGAAGCGAGAAGACTTCAGCTTTTTCTTTCCCTTGTCGACTTGCGCCTGCTATTAATAGGCGCTCTCAGCAGTTGATTCGTTTTTTTTTTTTTAATTATTGCTATACTTTCAGTGTACGGGTACTGCTGTGTATTACAGGTACAGGGCACCCAATAAGAACAAGGGAAGCGTGAAAAGGTAGGTTGAGATTGTACAGGATAAATAAGAAATTTCGGCAGTCATTATGTATCTACTGAAGTTAGTGCAGAACGCACCCACTTTCTCAATGATAAATAACAAATCCATCCTGGACCAGCTTTTTTGTTTCTCATTCGTATATAGGTGTCCTGTACTCTGTGGGGTGGCACAAAAAAACACCTGACTTTTGACGAAGCCCAAAAATTGACGTTATATAAAAACATGAGAGCGGCAACACGATGGATGAACTATCCCGCCGCATATGTACTATAGTAGTGACTGTACAGTTAGTACAGACCGCCAAATAGGAAACAATAAAGCATTTCCAAGCTGGATTTCTTATTTGGCAGAGGGACCAAATAAGAAACAACAAACCAGTCTCAAGCTGGGTTTCTTATTTTTCGAAGGGACGCGTTTCTACTCTTCACTTCAGTATAGCGGTTCCAGAATTTCTTATTTTCTTGTAAGGTCTGAGCCCATGCCTTTTCTTATTGCTCGTTTTCTTAGTAGCTGTCCGGTACGGCGTTGGTAGGTATGGAACCAAAAATGTTGTACAAAACACCAAGTTGCATTTCAGCAACTTTTGAGTACTAGGGACCTCTGTGCCGTCAGTCTGAAACGATTTCGCCAAAAACGTGCTACCCCTATCATGGCACGCGATAAAGTCGGTATTAGTCGGTATTAGTCGGTAAGAGTCGGTATTATTCAGTAATAGTCGGTAATATTCGGTAGTAGTCAGTAATAGTCGGCATTAGTCGGTAATGGTAGTCGGTAGTCGGTAGTAGTCAGCAATAGTCGGTAATATTCGGTAGTAGTCAGTAATAGTCGGTAATATTCGGTAATAATCGGTAATAGTCGGTAATAGTCGGTAATACTCGGCAATAGTCGGTAATAGTCAGTAAAAGTCCGTGATAGTCGGCATTAGTCGGTAGTGGTAGTCGGTAGTCGGTAGTAGTCAGTAATAGTCGGTAATAGTCGGTAATAGTCGGTAATAGTCGGTAATAGTCAGTAATAGTCAGTAATTGTCGGCATTAGTCGGTAGTGGTACTCGGTAATAGAAACAATTTCGCCAAAAAAAAAAAACAGTTGCTCATCATACATACCCCTGTTGTCGTAGCGTGCGCCAAAACATGATGAGGTATGATATAGTAGATGGTGTACGCTCATCATGAAAAAGGAGGAGCTCGAAATGATATCTGGAAATAAATATAGATTTTGATTGAAAGGCACAATTTACAAGTACATGTCACCCTTCCAGCTAGCTTTGATCGGCGAGGGGTCGGTAAAGCCGTTATTATTGGTCAACGTTTGTCTAGTATTCGGGGATGATTGATGATTGTGGTAGTACGGGCAAGGACCATAGTAAACACTAGTAAATAGTACCTACGTTGTACACAGAAAAACCTACCTGGTATATATTTCCCTATTTTTACGAACAATATTTGGTCCTATTTACTATTTACTATGGTTTCCCCCCGTAATTCGTAGGTGTATGTGAATGGTATGACTGAAATAAGAGCTGCACATATGTATACACTGTCAGATGGCAAATGGAATAACAATATCTGCTTAATGTATCCGGTCACCCCGATGCTCTATTAATAGCGGTTAACCCATTCAGAACTGGAAAAATGATCCAACACGAATTCTAAGTAGTTTGCCCCCAAATACGTGGGACCAGTTCTTGACCCTTTTAGAACTGCAGTCCCGTTTTGGGGACAAACCACTCTAACTCTAAGTGATTTGTCCCCAAAACGGGACTCGAGTCCTACAAGGGTTAAGCTACAGTATTTACGTTACATATACATTTTTCATCTATTATACTCTCTCCACTGCCTGATGGCACTCCGACGCCCGACCCACCGCTCTGCGTGAGCAAGGCACTTCGCCGAGCACCCTTGCACCTTGATGTCCTTATATATACGGTGGTACCCGTTACGCCCCTAAGATCCCGCCGTTCAGAGGGAGGGGTCGAGAGCGCTATATACAAGGATTGCCCTGGGCTGGGTAGTAACTGGTCGATCTTTTACCCCTTATAGCTAGCTCACTCTCAGTAGGCAACCCTACTTTCTCAAGTCGGCAAAATCTATCGGCCGTAATCTGATCTGTGTGGGCCGTGTTATGATGCATGCATACATACCTTAAACTCGACGAATGCCTGTTCAGCGATCTTCCTCAGGACCGGCTTCGAGAGAACGTACAGTCTCATGTAGAAGCAGCCGTATCCGAACGCACCTGCGGAGCGCACCGCCTGAGAAAACAAAAAAAAAAAAACACGCGCAGCAGCAGCAGCAGCAGCAGCAGTCGTTCAGCATAGCGCGGAGGGCGGGGCGATTGTTATTACGGGGTGGGCTAATGTAGTAAACACTAGTAAATAGGACCCACGGCACACACAAAAACCTATACATTTTCCTATGTTTACTACCAATATTTGGTCCTATTTACTATGGCCCTCCGGAATAGTGTCATGCGTTTTGTACCGATACCACGTACCTTCACATACATATATTCGCGCGATCGAAGTATCCCACTCAGCTTGCACATGTGCAAAGATGAGCTTCGATCAAATCCTCGATCTCACAGCTGTTTTTTTTTTTTTTTTTTCTTTTTTTCTAATATATTATATCGCATATGTATATGACAGTTACAATAGTAGTTGTATAACACACCCCTTGGCAATCATTATACTACTTCTACTGTATGATAGCGAATTCCTCCAAAACACACATGCCTTTGAGGGGCCACGGCTTATAGGGGGGCACAAACAACGAAAACGGCGGCTATTGTGGAAAGAGATCTGGTCGAGATCGCTCCGTAGATAAATGCGTCGCTTTTGGCGTTTACTAACTTCACCGGTGGGTCGAAAAAATCGGCATGGAAACTGAAAATTCCTGGAAATTTCTTCAGAGGGGGTGTGTTATCTTACCACCCCCGGGTGATACGGTATAATAAGCATTTACTGAGCGTGCAATTTTAAAACTAAAACCTGGTCGAGTAATAACAGTCACTCTTATCGGAGCCATGAATTTCCAAAAATTCCAATATTGTTTTCGCGCAATTTTCTGTTTTTCCATTTGTTTTTTCCCATTTTTGGAACGCGAAGCCTTCCGAACATTTTTCCCTCTGAAGAATTTCCAAACTTTAGAAATGTAAATGTTTCCTCTTTTTCCTCTTTTTCTTGGAAAAAAATATTGGAAATTATGGAAAAAAAAGCTGCTCGATAAGAATGGCCCTAACCTTTCTTACACACCTCGGACAGATCAGATGATCTATAGATAGATCATCCATAGATCATTTGGTTTCTAACCTGTCCTTATGGTACGTATCTTGTGCAGGATCTATGCAGTACGGATCCAACCCTGGGAACGTGTCCTAGACCATGCAGATATTACCGCTCCCACCCAGAAACATGAGCTAGATCATACAGATCATACAGATCATAGATCATGCAGATCATAGATCATACAGATCATAGATCATACAGATTATAGATCATACAGATCATAGATCTGTCTGCTCTGAAAGATCTACAGATAGATCATGGAGTGGACAAAATCGATGATCTGGCCGAGGTTCGAATCCCTATTGAGACATGTTATGATATAGTATTAATACGTACACCCGAGAAATAGCCTTCGTCACAGCAGCAGTAAAACACCACGAACGAGATCGATCCACCCGGACAAGATATATACAGTTTTTTTGTTTTTTTTTTCCATCCCATTTATTATCTTCGCCCTTCCTTTCTCTCTCCTTCCTAGTCGTAACTCAGATCCGGGGTCACAAAGTAGGCTCTTCTCCCTCCTCCCCCACTACGGTTCTTGCCTTGCCTTTTTATCGCGAGAAGATTTCAGCACTTTCTTCCCTCGTCGACTTGCGTCGGATTCCGCCTACCCACGCCACGAAGGCGCTCTCAGCAATTGGTTCCTTTTTATTTTTTTCAAATAAAGACAAAATCTCTCACCACGGTGGGATTCGATCTTTGGTACCAATGATATTAATAGTAGTCTTTGAAGCTGACCACTACTCTACCGGGGCACGTAATACAAAACTGGCCAGTAAAGCACCGTAAAACAGTATATTGTGAAGGAGTAGCATTAATCGGAGAAACACGCACGGATGTCGATGCTGGCCAGAGGGCACGCTTCTCTCCTTTTGGTAAATATCTTACTTTGGCTTATTATATCTCATGGTATATAGAGCTCGATAGGGCACGACGAGAACTGGAGTGCGAAGAAGGTACTACTGTATAGGTAGGGCTCAGCCAAAAATACCAGGCTGATCCCACTATATCCATCTACTGTATCTTCATATCATACATGTACGATCTACAGCATGCGAATAAGGCTTCTTCTTTTTTCAGCAGTCTCACCTGAACGATGCCCAAGGCCCTCTTCACCTTGGTCTGCTGTGACCAGCGGTGGGTGAACATCTTCACCGCGACTTGGCGGAGCTCGCTGGCACGGATCGCGGCGAGCCTTTTCCTGTCGGCTGCTGCTGCTGCTACTGCTCGCTTCAAGTCGTCGGTAGCCGCCTTGCGCGCGATGTCGTTGCTGCGCGTGTGTGCAGCAGCAGCAGCAGCAGCAGCAGCCGCGGCGCGGCGGGCCTCGACCTTCAGAAGTGCAAAAAAGGGACATTTTGCAAGAAGACGGGGTACAGCGAAGGTAAGGCGAAAAGGGTTGAAAAAATCAGGCACACTTCGGGATGATCACGGCCTAGATCACCTGTAAAATATCCAAAGTACAGTATGGTACATTATTTTCTGCACACCAGCGTTATAACTATTAATAGTGTTCCAGAGCGTGGTGCGCCCGGGAGGGCGTGGTGCGCTAGAGCCGGAGGCGAGGTATGCCCCCCGCAGGGGCCCCCGGAGGGCCCCCGGAGGCGAAAAATTTGGACATACGTGCAGGGGCGTCCGAAATGTATTTTGTCGACACCTAACTATCTAAAATGGTCAGAATGGAAAAACAATCGGAGCACTGTGATCCCTGGACGATTTAGCACAAAACAAGTTTTTTTCAACATTTTTTTTGGAATTTTTCCGAAAACAAATCACTTGGTTTTAAAGACCCCCCCCCTTGGAGGCTCAGGGGGGGGGGGGTATTTAAAACCAAGTGATTGGTTTTTGGAAAAATTCAGAAAAAAAAACTTGTTTTGTTCTAAATCGTGCAGCGATCACAGTGCTCGTATTGTTTTTCCATTCTGACCATTTTAGATAGTTAGGTGTCGAAAAATTACTTTTCGGGACGCCCTCGTTACGTGCGTAATTTTTCTCAAAATGCGCGTCTCATTCGCTTGTCTTGCAAAGAACAAAGAACCTAAACAGGCATTATTATCACGGGGTTACTTGTAAGCGTTTTTTTCTCATTCGATCGTAGATAGATACAGCAGTAGATAACCATTGGAATCATTGAAATTACCTACGATTCCTCTGTATTTTGCGAGCCTTTGAAGCCTTGTTTCATCCTCGCTCAAAGAGAACCGTCATAATAAGTTTGAACTTAGTTCCCTCAAAAAGAAAAAAAGCCACAAAGACATTCAGCATGAAAGTGTCGAAAATATCACCAAAAAAAAATACCCATTTTTTTTTCGCCTGCGGCGAAAAACGCCTTTTGTGGTGCGCCGCGCCGATTTCTGAAGGAAACGGTACCACCTAACTATCCCCTGCTGCACACCACGGAATCAACTGCTGAGAGCGCCCAGTAGCGTGGGTAGGCACAATTCGATGCGAGTCGACGAGGGAAGAAAGGGCTGGAGTTTTCTCGCGATAGAAAATGCAAGGCACGAACCGTAGTGGGGGAGGAGAGGGAAAGGAGCCTACTTTGTGACCCCGCTACTTTGTGACCCCGGATCTGAGTTTCGACTATTATTAACAGGAGGAGAGAGAAAAGAAGGGCGAACTTTTTCGTTCTGAATGAACAATGCCCTGCACATTGTCGGAAGGCAAATCATGATAATACAAGGGATGGAAAAAACCAAAAAACAACAACAGTAGTATAGACAGGTCCTATATATACGAAGCATATTATAGCTGGTACCAGTAGTCTATACATTTAGTATTTGCCGTTTTGAGATGTTATTGTGCATATTAGAGATGGCACTTATTGGCTGGTCATCAGCAAGCGAGAGCCTACGGTAGGCGACGAGCTGGTACACACGTCATATATATAACCGTCAACCTTTAAATAGTGCAAGGATAAATCAGGCACACTGCAGACAAAACACGATATATGGATCATCTGTAGGATACCTACAGTACAGTACAGTACAGTACATCATTCTACCGCACATCATGTACAGTAGACAGGTCCTATATCTGAAGTATGCATACAGTTGCCGTTTTGGGACGTTGTGCAAGGGCCGTACCATATACAGATCATACAGATCCCATCCGCCTAACGCGTGCGCGCGGCAATAATAACTGTGCCGTATACAGATCGTACAGATAGATCCCACTCTGCAAAACATGATGTACTACAGCACAACAGTACTACTACCGGGTGTACTGTAGATCTTTTGTTACTGAAATGTTCGCCCCGAAATATTTAGATAGATCATGAGCTGATGGGGAGATGATCTATCGGTTCGATGTGTGAAATCAAATCAAATCGTCAGGGGGGGGGGAGGCGTTAGGTCCGATGCACTGCGAAGGGAACGATATATGGTATCATAATGGTCGTGAATTAAAGGTATGCATCTACCCCTGTAAGTAGATAGCCACAACAAGCAGTAGTATAAGCTCAGAAGCACCTTGTTTTTACGATCACAGGTTGATGTATACCTCGGTACCTGATAGCTGGTATGTATGTACTATTACTATTACAACAGGAGACCATCATGGTAAATAGGACCTGCGGTAAACGAAAAAAAAACTACACAATTGTATATATTTGCTTATTATTACTAACAATATTAATATTTGGTCCTATTCAATATGGTCCCCCGTAATATTCACACCTCGGCGGACAGAGATCTCGAATGGATTCCCACCTGGTGACGAGATCTGTATGATCTGTATGATCTGTATGATCTAGCCCATGTCGCCGGGTGGGAGCCGATAAACCTCCAAGCTCTAGGATACGTTTCCTGGGCTGTGGGTCTATACTACCGTACAGGTCCTGCGCAACGTATCATAACCTCAGGTTATAAGATGTAGCTAGGTAGATCTATCTGTAGATGATCTGTCCGAGGTATGTACCACTTTGTCCCTAAATATAATCCCCTTTTGAACATTCATATCGAATTAAAACGGTTCTTATATTGAGGGACAGAGTGGTAGTGTTTTGCGTGAAGCTTTCTGGAGCCCCAAGATATAAATGCTTCATTGCTGCTGCTATTAATAACCTATCGTTGCTTTGTACCCGGCTATATCTTGCAAACCAGGCTGTTAAGCGCATCCTCGGGTCCTCCATTAGATCTTGCCTACGAATCTTGCCCTCCTAGGTAGGGCAGATCACGATATACTGTAGAGATCATCTAGATATTAGCTGCCGTTGTGACATGTTGTGTATAGGATCTGTATATATACTCTATTGTACAACAGATCCAATGCAGGATACATGTGCTACAGCAGTAGGTCATCATGCAGATTGTACAAATTCCACCCGGCAACCGGCAACAACTTATTAAGTTCAAAACAGATCATACAGCTCAGGAAATTAATGTACTCGTATCTTCCCTGAAAGATCTACGTAGATGGGATCTAGATCTCCTAGATCATGAAGTGCATCATGCAAAGCAGATCATGAAGTGCATCATGCAACTGAATCAATTCAAACAGATCATCTACGTCTGTTCGAGGTGCGGATTTTTTTTTCGAATGTCATACGTGGATCTTTCCAAACGAATCTGCTTCTTCTTCTGCTCTCTTCTTCTTCTCGTGGGCCCCAAAGATCTTTTCCCGTGCGAATCTCCTTCTTCTTCTGCTGCTGCTGCTGTTGTTGCCGCGTCCACGTATATCTTCTCTATGAATCTCAATCTTGTTTCGAATTTCTTGGTGTGTTTTGGTTGACTGTTGTACGCGTTTTGTTTGTCATGACTCTTTCTCTCTCGCTCACCTGCTCATCGTGGGGGGAGGCGATACCCCCAGATTCCACGGGCATTCTCGCGCGGAAGCCACAGGTAGCCCTCTTCCCCCCGCCCCCCCCGATCCCTGATGCCCCCCACCTTGCTGCCAAGCAGGCGGGCATCGTCACCATCATCACCGTCGATGCGAGCACGGGCAAAGCGATGCACACCCGGCGCATGGTTGCTTCTTATAGTTGGCTATCTATCTATGCTCTCGGAAGCTCCTGGGTGGGTGGTTTCCTCCAAAAGCACGACCGAACTCGGCGGCGCCTCCTCTCCTCTCTGCGGAAGAAGACGCAGAAAAAAAGCAAAACGCTGCTGCTTCGTAGGGTGTACGATGCAATGGGATGATGCAGCAGCAGCAAGAAGTTGCCCACGAGCAATGACCCAGGCAGTAGGTATTGATTACCGGACGGCGGCAATCAAGATCCACAGCAGCAGCAGTAGTAGTAGTACTCGACGGCTGCAGAGTACGGGCTGATGCGGTACGCGGGTACGCGAGAGTCTACAGTATACCACGGCACACCTGGGCAGGTATTGTATAACGCACACCCTCCCCTATTAAAAAAACATAGAAAAAAAAAAAATGCACAACGGACGGATAAATTCGAACCAATCACAGAGCCTCGAAAAAAAAAATGTTGCCGTCGGAAATCGTAAATTCGGTAGATCGGAGTTCGTAGATCGTGGAATTCGTAGATCGGAGTTCGTAGATCGTGGAATTCGTAAATCGGAGCTCGTAGATCTCGGGGCTCGTAGATCGGAGCTCGTAGATGGGAGCTCGAAGCGCTCGGATTTGTACTTGGTACTACTGCGAAGCTCAGCCGCTTGGACCATTACTTACAGGAATTCGGTGGCTGTATTGCTGGATGTACTGGGGGGTGGGTGTGCGCAGGTAGGAGAAAATGGAAGCCAGGGCGATCTCCTCTGCGAGTAGTGGCCTATACCTCTACCCTATACTCGTACCGCTCGTATTTTTTTAATACTTTTATGAGGAACCCAATGATAGAGAGATTCGTACGGGCTCTCAAATCACAACAAGATTTAAGATTGGAGAACAATACGTACGGAGCCAGGATCTTGAGCACTTACTTCATCCTATTTATTTATACGTCGTATCATACCTTCATGCAATGGCCGCGATGTGGTCAAACATTGCAACACGGGAAAACCGTACGTACACACAGTAGAACGTCCATTCGATGAGGTAACAAACATGAAACCTTGCACGCGACATCATCACCTCTACAGTAGTAGTGAGTGGTTTAGTACCGTACGTAGTAGTCAGGTTAGTTAGTAGTATCAGCAAAATAGCCCTTTGGCGAGAAGGGCGGACTGAGCCATGCTTCTACAGCAGCAGCAGTGCGGTATAGGGAGGGGGTGTCTACTCATCGTCAAGCCTGGCCGCAACACAATAATGACGGAAATTCGACGATTTGGGGTCAAGGAGCACCGTCGTTCAGAAAAAAAAATGCCAAAAAAAAGTGGACGCGTACTATGTGCAGGTTGCACCTGCAAAAGTTTTTGTGCAGAATCCTGGTTTTAATGTGTGAGGCTGGCCTTTTGGGCCGCATGTTTTGTTTTTGGAAAAACGTCATCAAAACACGCGGCGGAGCCGCGTGGCTGCCCCTGCCGACCTCGTGCTCCCCAAGGGGTTGGGGTTTCGGGTTCGGGTTCGGGTTAGGGGTGTGTCTGGGGTTGGCTTCGTCTGGGTCGACGGGCAAGGATGAAAATGGCCACACACAGCCTGCACAAAAACTTTTGCAGGTGCAACCTGCACATAACGCACGCCCAAAAAGTGCTATGAATACCTCTATAGGTAGGGGTTGCAGTTAGTTTTTACCTTCTGACACGGTTGCTGCTCAAAAGCTCCTCTAAAGTGAGCAATTTTACCGGTACCGGTTAGTATTGTAATACTTTTATTACGCGTATACCTGGTAATTGATTTTTATTAGGACTTCGTACGAGTATATAGCGCATAGATTTGTTGGTGGGATTGCGCCCGAATAGACTTATTTCGAAGTCATGTTTCGGGTGGCTTATTAATTAGTACCGAGCTCCTGTGAGGAGCCCAGGGATGAATAAGCCGCCACCCCTATAAGGCAGGCACCGCCCCTATAAGGTAGGATTTAGATGATCTAGATGATCTATCTGTAGATGAGCTAGATCGTGAGCTGTCCCACGCGTGGAATCTTTGCTGGCAAAAGGAAAGGGTCCCGACAGATCAACGGCTCGTCAATTATCAACGGATAGAAACGGCAAAATAATCTGCTGCGCGCGCCATGCAAGCGGCGACAACAACCGCCTCAAGATCACTCACAACCACAACACGACATATTATACATATATGCGCTCGCAGACTTAAAATACCTCTTCTTCTAAAAATCTGACGCTAATTTCGTCAGCGCCTGCACACGCCACCACCACCACCGCCACCACCACCATCTACCCGAACTGCAAGGCCCTCCACCTGTCGATCGGGCATCGCAACCCCCATTCCCTCTTCCCGTCGACGCCGCAAAACTCGTCCAAAACCCGATACAGCAGTAATACGTACTCGTACCTGGTGCCTGCTATATATATACCCCGTGAACACGGCACCAAAATTATGCACCCAAAGGGTATTTTTCTGTGAATACGGCACAAAAAAAATGCAGCCAAGGTTTTGTATTTCTCAGACTTCCCCAAGAGACTAATGCTGAGCATTCCAAAACGCGATGTCAACAACATAACGGGGGGGCTCTCCCCCCCCCCCCCCCTCCCCGCCCCCCCTTTTGGGACTGCTTCCACTCGCGACCCTACAGGAAAACGCCTCTGACACCGCAACACCGTCTTCAAAAATGGCACTGCACTACTACTACTGCAGTACCTCCTTTGCTGCGGTTCCAGCAAAGCAAAAAAAAAAGCAACGCTCAGTCTAGACCACCACCGCCGGTTACCGATAGGAAACCCCTCCACCCTGGGTCCCAGCCCCCGTGCCCTAGAAATGCCTCTACCTACCCAAACCCCTCTTCCCACCCCACCCACCCACCAACCCAACCACTCCGGTACACCCGAAAAGAACAAAGGGGGACACCAGCAAAAAAAAACAAACACTATCGCCCAAGCCAGGTATAGTAGCTTCAGCTATTAATAGCTTCGTACGAGTAAAATAGCTGACATGAGCAGCAAACTTTTTTGTTTGTTTGTTTGTTGTTGTTGCTGTTGATGTCTAGCTCATGTCCATCTGCGTCAGGAGAAGCCCGGCCGCTTGCTCCGCGTCCCCCCCCGTGCTCTCCAGCGCGCCCTCCGCCTGACCCCTCTCGAAGCCCATCCCCATCAGCTGCAAAACCTTGCCTTCATCCACCCCCCCCGCGCCGCTCGCGGGAGGCTGCAACTGCCCCGCCTGCGCTGGTGCTGGTGCTGGTGTTGTAGGCACTGGTGGTGTGGGTGCTGGGGTTGGTGTAGGTGGGGGTGGGGGTGGTGTTGGTGTTGGTCCGGGTGGGGGCGTGGATGTGGCGGCGGCGGCGGCGGCAGGCGGGGGCGGGGACGCCGCGGCCCCGCTCCCCGCCCCTGCAGCCGACGCCTCCTCTGAAGCCGCCGATCCCTCCGCAGAAGGTTTTCGGTTGAGGTCTTCCGCCTGAAGGGGGGGGGGGGGGAGGGAAGGGAAGGAGGGAGGGGGCGGGGGAAGGAGGGTTTCAACAAGAAAGGCGTTGCGGCAGCGTATGAAGGGAAGACTTCCGATCTGCTCCGACCATGTACCTGAGCCAAGCCTCTCCTCTCCTCTCCTCTCCCAGCTAATACAGTATGGGCCCACGAAGAAGAGAGCACCGAACAAGAAAACAAGGCCCACTTTCTGATGGGGGATGCTACGTAAGAAATGTTGGATAAAAAAATCTAGCTTCGCGACGAGGGCTACAGCCTAAATCCTACCACTTTGGCCGCAAAATATAAGGACCATTTCTATTACATTTTAATGTACAAACATTCATTATTTGCCGGGTCAGAGTGGATACCTGGTATATAGTAGCCTAGGCTCAAGGTTATTCGAGAAATGATGTCGCCATAGGGTTCTACGTAAGGCTTACTCAGATTAGGCGTTTCTTGTTGGTGGGCCTATACTGTACCCCCCCCCCCCCCCCCCCCCCTCGTGATAGTCGCGAGAAAACGATCGCTATCTCAGGAGATAAATGGTGGCCACAGGCGGCAAAATAGGAAGGGGATACGATTCGCATTTTTTTTTACTGTTACAGGGGCGTCCAGAAAAAAGAGAAAACGACACACCATACCCCCAGAGGTCGGAATAGAAAACCGTCGCAACCGTTGTGATCACATGATGAAATAAGAAAATGGGGAAAAAAATGATCCTTATTTTCATTTTTTTTACTTGGTTTTAGTAATCCCCCCCCCCCTAACGAACAAAACATTCTGTGAGATGTCGAAAAATAAATTTTCGACCACCCTCGACTGTTATGTAATATATGTAAACAACGCATAATGAGACCCCAACTGTTGGAGGTGTCTCTATTAGGAGTAGGAACGGTGCTCCCGTCTCGAAAGGGATGTGTGGTCAATGGTCATATGACTTCGTAAGGCAAGCAACAATCTGAGTACCCCCCCCCCCATTGTAGGGATGCGAGGGTCTATGGTCATACGACTACTGCCATGCATGAATATCGAGTACACCCCCCTCCCCCCCCTGCGAGGGTTTACGGTCATACGACTACGACAATGCATGAACATGAAGTACCCCCCCCATACGACAACGGCCGTGCACGATATGAGTCCCCCCCCGCTTGGTGTTAGCAATGCCTGCCTGGTCGGTGAAAACCCGACATGCTCCGTCCCGGCATTGTAGGGATGCGAGGGTCTATGGTCATACGACTACGACAATGCATGAACATGAAGTACCCCCCCCCCATTGTAGGGATGCGAGGGTCTATGGTCATACGACTACGGCCATGCATGAAAATGAAGTACACCCCACCCCCCCCTCGTCATGATTTGAAGACTCGCCTGCGTTTCGCGTGCCGAGGAAGGCAGGTCTTTCTCCGACAGAAAGGGGACCGTGGCTCCAGCGCTGCCCAGGCCCAGCAGGCCGCTCTTGAGGTCTATGACGCAGAGGTGCCGCTTCAGCATGTCAAGCCCGAACAGGAAGTCTACGTCGCTCGTCTGAGTGAAAAACAAAAGTAAGAAACCAAGAAAACAAGAAAACGAGAAAATGAGAAGAACGAGAGAATGAGAAAATGAGAAAATACGAAGAACAAGAAAGTACGACAATGAGGAAAAATAAAAGGATAAAATAAGAAAATGAAAAAATGAGAACATGAGAAAAAATAAAATGACACAAGATACGAAAACGAGAAAACGAGAAAACTAGAAAATAAGAGAATGCGAAAATGCGAAAACTAAACACACATACCGGCACACCTGGTAGAAAACAGTGGGGGGGGGGGGGGACGAAGGAAACATAGAGAAAAAGAGAGAAAGCAACACAACGAAAAGAAGAAGAGGAAAATAAACCGGGGAGAGAGAGGAGAGACGAGAGACAGACTCAAGCGGGTGGTGGGGTGAGATTCTCACGGAAACACCTGCCACAAGACAAGCCACATACAAACAAACCAGGCGCGCTCGCGCATTTCTTGTTCGTATTTTACTACGTGGGGGGCATAGTACATACAGCAGTACAGGATATCTCATAAGAAACGGGAAATCTGGTCTAGGCTGGATTTCTTATTTGAGAGAGGGTGCTTTCTAGACTAATTTCAAGATAACGACTCCCGAATTTCTTATCTTCCTCTAAATCTCAGCCTGGCTTTCTTGTTGGCCTGTTTCTTACTAGGTGTCCTGCGCTGTAGTAAGCAGTACCCATAATAGACCCAAAAACCATGTATCTCCCGTATGAATGAATACACACCACATTTGGTTCAAAATTCCTAAAAGACCCCTAATATATAGAACTACAGCAGTAGTGCCGGCTGCCCGCTGCCCGCTATAGAGCCTTTGAATTCGCTTGACACAGGTGGGATTTGCCAGTGTGATAGTGTGCGGAGTAGTGCGGTTGCCGCTATAGTGCCGGTATATTGTTGGCTGGCAGCATACCGGCACTATATAGGGACCACTACTGTACATACTGGCACTATAGAGGGACCACTACTGTACATACTGGCACTATAGAGGGACCACTACTGTACATACTGGTACTATAGAGGGACCACTACTGTACATACCGGCACTATCGAGGGACCACTACTGTACATACTGGCACTATAGAGGGACCACTACTGTACATACTGGCACTATAGAGGGACCACTACTGTACATACTGGCACTATAGAAGGACCACTACTGCTGTACATACTGGCCCTATAGAGGGACCACTACTGTACATACTGCACTACAGAGGGACCACTACTGTACATACTGGCACTATAGAGGGACCACTACTGTACATACTGGTACTATACAGGGACCACTACTGTACATACTGGCACTATACAGGGACCACTACTGTGCATACTGGCACTATAGAGGGACCACTACTGCTTGTATCTCGAAAAAAAGGGAGAATCCGGTCACAACCCACCTCGAGAATGGTAAAGCTGCAGGGGAAGTGGTGGGCTCCGATCTTGATCTGGGCCATGTGGATTCTTCCCAGAATTTTCCCCGTTCCCACGCCTGCACGTATGATATATATGTATGCCGAGGCGAAGGACAGCAAGCAAGCGACGCACCGTGCCGCGGGGAACTATGTTTCCGCGAGTGAAAAACGAATTGAAACACAGAATGAAAAAAAACATTTTTTCGGTGATGAGATTCCCTCCGAGGTCGACGGGCGAGGCGCGGACACCACCTGCTGATAGTGAATATTTTGCGGAGGTTTTCGTGTTCGGCGCCCATAAAGCCGACCTTCCGACCCGAACCCTAACCGTAACCCTATGCCAGTGGTCAGTACTGGGATACTGCTGTGCTTGGTAAGACTCTAGGTTGCTTAGGCCGGCATGGATGCTGTTCTCGGAATACTCTATAGGTTGATCCAGCCGGCTCGGGACTCGGGACGCTGTGGCTTGGAAAGACTCTAGGTTGATTGAGCCGTTTTTTATACTTGTATATAAGCCGGTCGCCCCGGTGGTCTAACAGGTAACTACGAAAACTGTTAGGTTGAAGGTCGAGGGTTCGAGTCTCCGTATGTAGATTTTTATTCTCAAATGACGCCAACTGTCGAGAGCGCATATTATAGCGTGGGTAAAAGCGCAATTCGACGAGCGTTGACGAGGGAAGAAAGTGCCGAAATATTCTCTCGATATAAATGCAAGGCAAAAACCCGTATTAAAAAAATAGTGGGGGAGGAGGGAGAAGAGCCTACTTTGTGACCCCGGATCTGAGTTACGACTAGGAAGGAGAGAGAAAGAAAGGGCGAAGATAATAAATGGGATAAAAAATAAAGATAAAACCTTAGCCAACCAGAGTGCGCAAATAGACACCCCAGGAAGATTCACTACTGTCAGGCGATGCGACGGGTGCGGGTTCCCGTAAAGAGACCCAGGTATTAATAGGGGTTTTGCACCTGGGCTCAATGTGATGTGTTCTGATTGGTTGAGCTCCTCGAGGCAGAAGTTACACTTTCAGTATCAATTGTACTCATTTATACCAGGCATTAATTCTTGGACTACTCGTAGCGCATACAAAAGTGGGCGAGTTGCGTTTTCGGGTCAAGTATTATTGGGTTCCTCAAGCGAGGGGCTCAGATAATAAGGCGCCGCCCTTACGAGGGCATTCATTGCTCGGGACACATATATACAGTAGTATCTTCTGCCAGGCTTGCCCATCGAGCAAGTTCTCGTTGCCACCTTTTGATTGCGCAGAGATAGCAGGAAGAGTACCAGTAGTCTTCATACTCTACAATTCGATGAAGAGAATAAAAACAGGTGAGGCGGGACTAACATCCCGCATGTCTCCTGTTTCCCAGTATGTGAAACGCTTCCCAATACTTCGTTTGACGATATTTCGTACGAACACGCTCCCGTATGGATAGCTAAATCCTATCAGTTTATCGGCAGGGCAACATCATGACATTCCACAGCACTGGCAGACAATGAGAGGGGGCTACCTTGAAAAGTGGGGAAGGAGTATCAATATAAGTGGCAAACAAGAACAAATTCCACAAACGTTGGGGGGGCGAAGAGACGCGATGGCGAAGAGACGCGATGTGCCAACCATCGGTGCAGATCAGGCACCTGTCGATTCAAAGCCCGATGCGAGGGTCTATGGTGCGAGAGTCTATGGTCATACGACTACTGTCATGCGCGGCATGATGAGTACACCTCTCCCCCCCCCTCTCTCCCCCTCTCTGGTAAACCGCTCATCAGATTGTATGCGTGCCAGTCCCAACTGAAAACAACTTCCAAAAGGAGGTGAATCGTACTGAGGCCCTAAGCTACTATCTAGTATTAAAGCATACGTGCACGAATCGTACATCGTATAAAGCATGTTGATAATACGCAGGCAAGCAGGCAAGCAGGCAAGCAGGCAAGCAGGCAAGCAGGCAAGCAGGCAAGCAGGCAAGCAGGCAAGCAGGCAAGCAGGCAAGCAGGCAAGCAGGCAAGCAGGCAAGCAGGCAAGCAGGCAAGCAGGCAAGCAGGCAAGCAGGCAAGCAGGCAAGCAGGCAAGCAGGCAAGCAGGCAAGCAGGCAAGCAGGCAAGCAGGCAAGCAGGCAAGCAGGCAAGCAGGCAAGCAGGCAAGCAGGCAAGCAGGCAAGCAGGCAAGCAGGCAAGCAGGCAAGCAGGCAAGCAGGCAAGCAGGCAAGCAGGCAAGCAGGCAAGCAGGCAAGCAGGCAAGCAGGCAAGCAGGCAAGCAGGCAAGCAGGCAAGCAGGCAAGCAGGCAAGCAGGCAAGCAGGCAAGCAGGCAAGCAGGCAAGCAGGCAAGCAGGCAAGCAGGCAAGCAGGCAAGCAGGCAAGCAGGCAAGCAGGCAAGCAGGCAAGCAGGCAAGCAGGCAAGCAGGCAAGCAGGCAAGCAGGCAAGCAGGCAAGCAGGCAAGCAGGCAAGCAGGCAAGCAGGCAAGCAGGCAAGCAGGCAAGCAGGCAAGCAGGCAAGCAGGCAAGCAGGCAAGCAGGCAAGCAGGCAAGCAGGCAAGCAGGCAAGCAGGCAAGCAGGCAAGCAGGCAAGCAGGCAAGCAGGCAAGCAGGCAAGCAGGCAAGCAGGCAAGCAGGCAAGCAGGCAAGCAGGCAAGCAGGCAAGCAGGCAAGCAGGCAAGCAGGCAAGCAGGCAAGCAGGCAAGCAGGCAAGCAGGCAAGCAGGCAAGCAGGCAAGCAGGCAAGCAGGCAAGCAGGCAAGCAGGCAAGCAGGCAAGCAGGCAAGCAGGCAAGCAGGCAAGCAGGCAAGCAGGCAAGCAGGCAAGCAGGCAAGCAGGCAAGCAGGCAAGCAGGCAAGCAGGCAAGCAGGCAAGCAGGCAAGCAGGCAAGCAGGCAAGCAGGCAAGCAGGCAAGCAGGCAAGCAGGCAAGCAGGCAAGCAGGCAAGCAGGCAAGCAGGCAAGCAGGCAAGCAGGCAAGCAGGCAAGCAGGCAAGCAGGCAAGCAGGCAAGCAGGCAAGCAGGCAAGCAGGCAGGCAGGCAAGCAGGCAGGCAGGAAAACAGGCAAGCAGGCAAGCAAGCCGAGCAAACAAGCAAGCATACAAGCAAGCATACAAGCAAAGCAAACAAGCAAACAAGCAAACAGGCAAGCAAACAAGCAAACAAGCAAGCAAGCCTACCAGCCAGCACGTCGAGCAAGCATAAGCAGGCGAACCAACGAACAAATAAAGCGAAAAAAAATGAGCAACCACGACAGTAAAAGCACAAGCAACAGCAACAGCAACAGCAATAGCAACAGCAACAGCAAAAGAGCAGAAGCAGAAGCAGAAGCAGAAGCAAAACAACAGCAAAACAAGAATAGCGAAATCCTAATATAGAGCAAAAACAGCAAACACGTACGAGCAAAAGCAAAAACAATTAGCAAAGGAAAAAACGAAAGCAAACACAAACGCAAAGGCGAACCAAAACCGAATAGAAAAAGAAAAAGGCAAACGCAAAAGTAACGCATCACATATACATACATACCTCCTCGCTGTCCGGGTTAGCAAACATCGCCGCCCTCTCCGTCTCCTGGGTCCACTTAGCCTTGTGGCTGCTCATCTGCTGCATCATTACGCAAGTCCGCACTTTCCCCACGTCCCCCGTCTCCACCGCCTCCGCGAGCTCGGAGTTCACCTGTATGAAGGCGTACATCCGTGCAAAAAAACACATAGCCCGGCCGGACGCAAGGCAAAGCGAAATTTTTGTCAGCTATTATAAATGTATGCATGTTCTTGAGGGGGGGAATGCTTGAGATTCAGGATAGGTCTTTGTTTGCCGTACAGCAGTGGTAAAAAGGGACATAATCACAAAAGAAGGGGACCAACCGCAACAAAATATACGGTGATGGATTGGTTGATTGGTTGATTGATTGGTTGATTGATTGATTGGTTGGTTGGTTGATTGGTTGATTGACTGATTGATTGATTGATTGGTTGGTTGATTGGTTGATTGGTCGGTTGATTGGTTGATCGGTTGATCGGTTGATTGATTGATCGCTTGGTTGATTGATCGGTTGATTGCTTGATCGGTTGATTGATTGATTGATTGATTGATTGGTTGGTTGATTGATTGATTGGTTGATGGATTGATTGATTGGTCGATCAACTCATATTCAGATGCCGTATATACCATCTTCCCCACTCCACTGACATACGTTACGCACACCGCACGACCGATCCTTGTGGGGCGCCGAAAGCCGCCTACATACAACACAACTACGCCGCAGGATAAAAGCGCAGCGAGGAGCGCGAACGTACATGGTGCATTTGCTTCAGCAGCTGCGGGTTCTCCTTGAAGAATGCCAGAAGCGTGTTAGCCTCCAGGCTTTTGATGTCGGACAAAGTCGGTCCGCTGGGCGCCACCTTGCGACAAAGATCATGCCAGGCACCAGCAGGTAGGGGGCAGGGGACAGGAAGCAAGGGACGATCCGAGGCGGAGCTTAAGCTTTGCGAAAACATCACAATTTTCAGAGCTGTTCATTGGCCATACACGCATGACCTGACAAGCGGGTCGGGTTCAGGAGGTCTTCAAAACCTTAGGGGTCGGGTCGGGTCGGGTCGGGTCATCGCATGGCGTGGATCACACGAACGAACAATACTACTCTTCATTCTATTGGAAGGCGTTCAGAGGGCGGGGGGGGGGGGGGGGGGGGGGGGGGGGCTTACCGAGCCACTACCGCCCTTGGTGATGAGCAGCAAGTCCTGAGCGCCCACGCCGGCGCTGGTCATCGTGGCATCGTCCGCAAGGGGGACACCATTGAAGCAAACCTGCGACCCCGGTGTTACGCCGAGCTCCTTGGCTACGCTGGATTTGATGGTCGACACAGCTGTGTCTCCTGATACCTGCACAACAAAAAAAAACAGAAGGGTTGTTGTCGAGGGAAAAAATCATGGGACGTATACAGTATAAGAAAGGAGTCGGAATAAGTTATGATGCTGCCTCTAAATCCGGTGCAGTTTTGCGCGGTTGTTTTGCGTCGCCGGGCGAGGGAGGCGCGGATTGTTTCGAGGCTTTGAGAGGTGGAGTTGACCTCCAAACAAGCGGCAGGTTTTCTACCGGTTCATTGTTTTCCGCGGCAAGAGCCAAGCAACTCTATAACTCTATGGGTATACGAGTATTCATCTGATGAAAAAAAAGGGTCACATACCTGGTATATACCTGGTACATAATAGCATGCCTGAACTCCAAAATTGATGCCAACAGCTAGCCCAGCTAGTTACCCAAGGGCACAAACACACGAAAAAACTTAAGATATCAACTTACACCTTACGTCCGCGGCTACGTAATGTTCCGCGGCTACGTAATGTTTAAATTCCAATAGTGACTACTCGAATATACCAGGTATACGATATGATACTCGTGTAAGATAATACGTACCTGGTACCTGGTACGTACGAGTACCAAAGTGTTTGCACCCGCAGGGTTCGATTGACAGCTATGTATGATATGACGGGTCTCAGAAGGTCACGCACGTAGGCCACGCACGACAAGAGAACTAGAAGCAGCAAGGAGGAGCTGGGGGCAGAGGCAAAACTGCTGTCGGCAGATGTTGATGTTGCTGTTTGTGGTAGGCATATACTTACACGTATTGGCGCCTGGCAAATTACCACCCGCAACCGCTGCACTCGGCTTTATCAATAGTAAGAACATACAATATGGGGACACAGATTTAGCGGTCTAAGACACGAGAAATGCGGCAATATCACCCGTGTAGGAAGAGCGTGCAGCAATAAAAGTGTACAAGTATCATCATGCTATATATGCTGTGTGCTTATCGTACACCCAACCCCCCCCAACGTCGGTCGCCCCGATGGTCTAGAGGTAACCTCGAACGCTTCTGAACGTTGATGTCTGGAGTTCGAATCTCACGTGGGTCGGACTTTTGAGTTTATTTGCAAAAATAAATAAAAAACGGAATCAACTGCTGAGAGCGCCAATTAATAGTAGCGTGGGTAGGCACAATTCGATGCGAGTCGACGAGGGAAGGAAAGGCTGAAGTCTTCTCGCGATAAAAATGCAAGGCAAGAACCGTAGTGGGGGAGGAGGGAGAGGAGCCTACTTTGTGACCCCGGATCTGAGTTACGACTAGGGAGGAGAGAGAAAAGAAGGGCGAAGATAATAAATGGGATGGACAAAAAAAAAACAAAAAAAATGTGCACTTTGGGCAGCTATATCTGATACAACACAGTAGTAGTAGTAGCCGTCCACCTGCGTGATGATACAAAATCCCCGCATGCCGGATGATTGATACATATATTTACCGTAGTGGAGCAATGCTCCCCATCCGTGCTACGATCGAGGTAAAATTGTTTGCCCAAACGAGCAAGGCCACGGTAGGGGTGGCATGCTACGGGGTAGCGGGGCCCTTTTAGGGGTGGTGCCTTACGTTTTGAGCTCCCCACATGAGGAGCTCGATATCCTATTTTTATTAACAATACAGCACAGGGCACCTACGTAATAAGAAACAGGCTAATTAATAAGAAAGCCAGGCTGAGATTTAGAGGGAAATAATAACTTATAAGAACTCGAGAGTCGTTATCTTGAAATTAGTGTAGAAAGCACCCTCTCTAAAATGAGAAACCCAGCCTGGACCAGAGTTCCTGTTTCTTATTCGGTGTCCTGCACTGTATTGAGTCCCTATTTTCTACCAGGTACCAGGTATACTCGTAGGTCCTCCGTAAATAGTACCAGGTACCAGGTAGTGGCGTGTGACCCCTTTGAGACCCCCCGAGATGGCCATCAAAACAATGCTAATCTTGGTCTTATCAACCGAGCCGTAAAGGCTACTGTACCAACCAACGTTCTACGAGCAGCGTCAGCGCCTATGGTGATATCATAGCAGTACGGGTCTATGGGGTATGACTCTACAGTACAAAAAAAGAACAGAGAAGGGTCATTCGTACCCCATAAGGTACGGGTAGAGGATCACGTCGCGCCCGTGCCGTACGACTCCTTGGAATGGAACTCGCTTGTATAATCCCCCAATCACGCAGTCAGTGGCCGTTGCTTTGGAAATCCGTCACTTTTTTTCATCAATGTTCCCCTATATTATTAGGGGAACCGGGTGCACGGTGCAGGGTTCACTTCTCTTTCGTCATTCGGTTTCGAAACGCAGCAGCAGTACGTACGTACATATCACACGTACTCTTACATACAGCGCAGCAGCAATTTGTGTCTGAACTCTGTCTCAAATGTCTCAATCTGATTTCGTTGTGTTTTCGGGCATTTTGTTCACGACGAGAAGTTTGGCAGCTTCGGTCGGGAATCTCGTCGGCGTCGTCTCTGTCTCTGCGTCCCTCAACAGGTTCAGCGGCAGGTACAGCAGCAGCATAGCTTAGAACTGCTGGCGTAACTCGTCAAAGGCAAAGATCAAGAGCGTCGTACTCGTAGCTATACAGGTGCCGATTGGCCCAATGGTCGTAGTCTGCCTATCTGTCTCCCTGTGGGCGTCCTACCTTCTACCGATCACCATCGTTTCGTCATAGCTCGTCATAAGCTTATGTAGAGAAGAGGGTGCCCGGGGAGCGCGGTGCACTGACCTCAATCTGAGAAGAATTCCCCTCCTCGGTAGCGACTGTCACGAACATGACGATGCCTGAATTTTCCAAGCAAGCCGGGCGATGAAGATGTACGAGCCTAGTCGAGATGGTTTGGCTCCGAGCTGCTGCCGGTCGCTGTGTTGTCGTCGTAAAACACTGCTGCACTGCTGGTAGCTGGTGCTGCTGGTGCTGCTGCTGCTCAAAGCTTTGCGACGGGCACCTTGTAACGACAAACCTCGAGACACACCACACACCACACACCACACAGCAAAGCGGAAGATTGAGGGATGGACGACGGGTGCACTTCAAAGGAGTGGGGGAAGCGAAGTCGGCCGACGTTTGGCTCCAGATGCCAGGATTCCTTCGTTCCTTCCGTAGAGTTCTGCTGGGTGACCTCGTCCTCCTGCCTTCAGCTCGCAAAATGCGGCGCAACCAACAGTCATTACCCCCTACAACATAACGCCTTTAAAATACTGTGAACACCTTGCTTGCTTCTGCCGCAGCGTCGCAGCGCTACAGCAGTACCAAAGGTGACACGAGTTTCGAGGGTTGAGGGCTTCGATTTTTACTCATTCAAGAGTTAGAAGCAACCATGGCGGACAAGGCAGACGGAAGGGTACTCCTACCCAGCGATGTGAGTAGTTGCACTCCCTACATAGTGCAAGCAACACCTCGAACCGCAAACCCATTTTGTCGGATGTGCGTGCTGTTATGTTCCTCACACAGCATTCCGGAGAACATTTTGACCGGTATGATAGTGTGTACGCAGTTTAGTAGCACACCAGTCGCATGTCCTGTAGCTTATCTATCGCCGGTACGGTCGTACTTGAATGCGACACAATAGTTAATGCTTTGGTGCTGGTTTGCTGTCGCAAGCGAGAGAGAAAGAGAGATTGGGAGCCAGAGACAAGAGAAAAAAAAGGGGTTATCATACATACGGAGGATCGATCCAAAGGAAAAAGGAAAAAGGTTGATCCAAAAGTAAGAGTGTCAGTCTCAACCCAGCAAGTACCAGGTGTACCAGGTACCAGGTATACTGCTGTACCTGTGGTGTAGGGGCCTCTCTAGGATGGAGAATCGGCACGGACACTGGGTGCGCTGGATGTCGACGGGTAGAAAGAACGGAGAACACACACACACCCAGGGCCCGTGGTATCAACGACTTGACGACTCGGGTTGAAGTATGCTCTTTCGCTCCCCACTCCCACACCTTTACGAAGCCAGCCCCAAACGCAAACCATTGGACATATTGCGCATTGGATATTGAACACCGAGCATTGCACCATACTTGCTCACCTCTCAGGTCTTCAACTTGAGCCGTAATCAGATCGCATTAACCGTGTCTTGTACTCGAGGGAATGCATTCCAACCTCGGCAGTGCTTTGTGGAACGTATTGTGTAAATGTTTACGAGCCGGACGCCGGACACCCCCAGCGTTGGGGGCGCTCCATCATCTTTGAAGGAGACCCAGTCTGTCTGAAACCGGGGGCAAGCGCAAGCGGAAGAAGAAACGAATGCTGGTGTTCCCCTTCCAGGGGTGCCGATAGAGCTGCACCCCGTTAAATACATCCGGTATATGCAGTACCCGACGCGTATACCCGCTACACCAATACCGATACCCGTTTGCCTAGTCGGGTATTGCCCAAATACCCGCGGATGTTCGAATACCCGCGAGTATTCGGTATTTGGCCCCTGGTATACGGGTACCTGTTGGGATATCCGCGGGTAACCCGGGTAACCCCCCGCCCGGCGGCTTTTTCAATTTCTCCACCCGTACCTACAGCACCCCTCCCCACTATTATACGAGTACGATGTATCCTCAGAAAATCCTCCAAACTTGTTTTGTGGTGCAAGTCTGGTCAATACCGTGTAAACGAGCGTTGAGCTCGCGCAGGGGTGATGCGATCGTTTTTCAGCGCTATATTTTTCCAGTACGGGAAGGTTAACCCATTCAGAACTGAAAAATGTATCCCACACTACGTAGTTCCAAATAGTTTTCCCCCACAAATGGGGGACCGGTTCTTAAGGGGTTAAGGTTGCCAAAAATACCGAACAAGTTTTTTTCGGAGAAAAACTGTTACAGAGTCTTCCGAAAATATACTTCCTGTTCGGTACTGCTGTACTCGCAGTACATATTATTACGGGGGACCCTATTAATAGTAAATAGGACCAAATAATGTTGGTAAAACTAGGGAAATGTATAGGTTTTTGTGTCTACCGTAGGTACCCTATTTACTACCACTCTGTCCCGAAATATAATTACCTCTTGTACATTACTATCCAATCAAAACGGTGCTTATGTTTCGGGACAGAGTGGTATGACCCCCCGTAAAAGCACGTAGTCGTTGTCGAGAAAACGAGCGCTGAAAAAAGAAAAAACGATCGCGCCACCCTCCCCCTTGTGCGAAGTCAACGCTCTTTTAAGCCTTTAAGAACTGGTCCCACGTATCTGGGGACAATCCACTTGGAATTAGTGTGGGATAATGTTTTCAGTTCTGAATGGGTTAAGGTAAGGTAAGGTACAGATTTACGGGGGGCCATAGTAAATAGGACCTATAGTCCACACAAAAACCTGTATATTTCCCTATTTTTACCAACAATATTTGGTTCCTATTAACTACGGTCCTCCGTAATAGTAGTCTATGGTCATTCGTAGCATACCCGATTGTGAGAACAGCAGCAAGAAGAGCAGAATATGTTAGAGATGACACCTATTATAGCAGTAGTCGGTATCATAGAGTCAACTGAGGCCTGGGGTCACCTTCATCATCTTCTTCTCTTCTCTTTGAAGCTTCTCGTACAAGCTCACCTCACAGCAGTGAGCTTCGCGCTTACCTCCATTTTAGACTGTGTCTTGTCCGGCCATCGGCAAGCGAGTCTAAGCGTACACACCAGCTACGCGCTGATACACACGCCACAACCATCACACGCTAATAGAATACACACAATCATGACGTCGCCGATTACATGATTTTTCATTGGCTACTCGAAGTATCTATGGTTGATCTCATGCCGACACATCACCTCAGATCGTCGTCACAAGCCACAAGCCACAAGCCACACAAGAATTGTTCAGACCGTCATTTCGAATGGCACAACCTGTTGGTCAGATTTTGAGTTTTCACCCGTGGTTTTTTGGCTGGAATGGACAAAAAGCTACCAGGTATATATTTCGTACCTGGTATGTTCATTTGTGTCATTATACAGCAGTATAGGTACAATTCAGGGCAAAACTCAAACATCGTATATAGATCGGCTCAAAATCGAAATGATGTCTGAGCCAGCCTGCTGGTAGCCTTTCTCCAGGACACCTTAAAAAGCTACGGGTACTCGGTACCGTGCAACATGGACCAAACTATTGAGGTCTGACGAAGTTATGGCTATAATACGTAAGAAGAACTACACGCCCATGCGGGATATATGGAGCAAAACTTCAAAATATCACCTCTGCTAGTAATGGTTTTTCTCTCTGTCTGTGCCAGAGCGCTCGATTCTGGAGGCGAAGTCCGTGGTATATGCAGCGACGGTCAAAACGCCACTCTAGACTTGGAAACCCCCACATAAGCTCATTGGAAGCGCTCTTGTCAAGCGCTTTCTCAGGTATAATTCACTTCAACTACGTTCGTTGGAGCATTGGAGACGTTTAATGAAAAGGGTCCAACATCAGCCTTGAAGCGCCATACATACTCCTGTGCCAGAGAGTAAGCGTGTTTGCTGTATTTTTGGACAAACTGTTGTGCTTGTGCAATCCAGCAAACGTGGAATACTCTACCAGATACCGGTACCTGGTAGTCCCGGAATTGTAGGAGTGCGAAGGTCTATGGTCATTACGACTACGGCCATGCATGGCATGAGTACGTGTACCCCTGCCTGCTCGGCGAAAACCCGACGTGCTCCGTCCCGGCATTGTAGGGATGAGAGGGTGGATGGTCATACGACTACGCCCGTTCAAGACGATGAGCACCCCCCTCTGCTCTGGAGTCTGGAGGGTGTACATACACTTACTGCCCTCGCCATTTGTTTGATGTGGTACTGGCAGAATACCTGCAATCACGACATGAAAGCGCGAGAAAAAGCGTGGTGGATAAGCAGGGAGACAGCAGTGTCATGCCACGAGCCGTCCCTATGTACATTGGAAGTTGTAAACTCGCTTGTGCTCTCGAGAGGACCGTCCGTGATCACGATGCCACCGAGACGCGCACGGCGCCTCCGAAATGATTTGGAACTCCCTTTTCTCCCGAAACCGTCTCAACATATGCAATAGTGTTATTGATGTCAATATTGAGTTAATGTTGTCATTGTTTTGCGTTTGCCATCCGGCAATGTGCAGCATGATGGGCTTCATCGTTGATCGCTCAGAAAACATCCCCTCCCTGAAACAAGAAAACCCAGGGAACGCCAAACAAGGATGCCTATTGGACTACACTAGCCTATTGGAGTACAGTAGCCTATTGGACTACAGTGGCATATTAGACTACAGTAGCCTATTGAACTACAATAGCCTAGTGGACTACAATAGCCTATTGGGCTACAGTAGCCTATTGGACAACAATATCCTATTGGACTACAGTAGCCTATTGGACTACAGTTGCCTATTGGACAGCAATAGCATATTGAACTACAGTATCCTATTGGACTACAATAGCCTGTTGGACTGCAGTAGCCTATTGGACTACAATAGCCTATTAGACTACCGTAGCCTATTGGACAACAATAGCCTATTGGACTACAATAGCCTATTGGACTGCAGTAGCCTATTGGACTACAGTAGCCGATTAGACTACAGTAGCCTATTGGACTACAGAGCTTCAACGCTGATCACTCAGAAACACCCCCTCCCCGAAAGAAGAAAACCAAGGGAAACGCCATAACAAAAATGAAACCTATGCACGAAGTCTTATATACTCCCTCCTTCCGCACCTGCTTCCTGCACAACCTCTTATCTACTGATATTGTCAGGTGGAGCCTGTTGAGTACCGCATCAAGCTCACGCCGGACATGGAGAAGTTCACCTGCCTGGGAGAGCAAGAGGTCGACCTCGAGGTACGTACAGCTTTTTTTATTTCCGTATTTAACACATACGCATGTTCCTTTTTGAGCAACCGGCGCCTCATATTTTCGGCCTTCCATGTAATACGAACATGAAGGCCACTTTTTATTGTTGGGGTAGTTTTATGATGACTGCTCGTTCCTAACAATTATCAAGACTATACCAGTGGTATATACGTGAAGAGAGGAGAGACACAGATGCAGTGTCATCGGTTTTCCGGCGTTCCTTATTATGCCGGGGGCGTTTGTTCCGACGCCAACAAATGTACCCAGAGACCTCGGCCCTGTTGCCCGCATAACTTAGCCCTCGGCGCCTCCTGCACCTTTGTTGATTGTATCGGAGCTACCTGCCTGCCTGCCTGCCTGCCTGCCTGCCTGCCTGCCTGCCTGCCTGCCTGTCTGCCTGCTGTTCCGTGATTTCGAGAAAGCGCTCAAGATACCTAATTTTGAATGCCAGAGCTGTGTATTTATTTCAGCGAAAAATGCGTAATGAGGACAACTATTTTGTGTCGAGGTGGATCTCTGCCTGCCTGCTGTTCCTCAATGGCTTCGACAAAGGACTCAACATATATTTATATAATTTTGAAACCCAGAGCTATATATGTATTTAGCCAAAATCGCGTGATGAGGAAAGCACCGCGTGTCGAGATGTCAGGGATTTCCCTTCCCCCCCCCCCCCCGCAGACCGCCGCCTGACAGTCCCGCCATCTGACAGTCCCGCCGTCTGACCCCGCCCCATGCCTGTCACTCTGGGTGCACGAAACGAAACGGAAAAAAAAACAAACGAAACGAACGATCGAATAAAAAAAATAAAAAAAAATGCGAAACAATAATCCAGATCCTCGAGGAGACAAGCAGCGTGTCCCTCCACAGCAAGGAGATCTACATCATGGAGGCGTGTTTCATAGCTTCTGGGGAGGGGGACGGGGCCGCCGCGGGGAAACCGGTGGAGGCGGACACCATATCGTTCAACATCAAGCTCACCACCGCGACCTTTACGTTTCCCGAGCCTCTCTTGAAGGGCAAGGGGACGCTTAAGCTGAAGTTCCAGTGCGACATCAACAACCAGGTGGGGAAAATAGGGAGGCGGTGGTCAAAGGCGGGGGCAGGGGGAGGGGGGGGGGTATAGAGGTCAGTGGGGAGGGGGGGGAGGGTATTGGGGCAGGCGGGTGGCGGGAGGGGGGCGGGGGGGAGGGGGGCCGGGGGAGGGTGCGGGGCTAGGAGGGGGTGTGAGGACGCTCAGGGTGTATGGGTGCCGGGTGTATGTTTTTAATATGTACGCCTGGTACCTGTTTTTATCTTGTGCCTTGGCTGTGTTATTGGACCATTTATTAATGACCAAGTGCTTAATTTTTCTCCCGTCTCATACCGTTACCTGGTACTGGTATACCAGGTACAGTACGGTGTGCCTGGTATACCATGTAATTGCGTTTTTGCCTCCACTCTTTGCGGCGTTCTTTTTTAAAATTAAATTATGTGTAGCGTTCTGTTCCGTCTGCGTTTTTTTTCCTGGTTGGTGACAACCCAACGTGCTCTGTCCCAGCATTGTAGGGGGATGCGAGGGTCTATGGTCATACGACCACGGCCTTGCACGACATGAGTACACCCCCCCCCCCTCCCCTGCTCCGTCTCGAAAGGGATGCGTGGTCAATGGTCAACTTACTAAGGCAAGCAACAAATTAGTGCGCCCCCCATCCCCTGCCCGCTACCGCCTGCGCAGATGGCGGGTTTCTACCGATCTGGCTACACTACTGTGGAAGGGGAGGCCCGGATTATGGCCTCCACGCAGTTCGAGGCGCTGGACGCTCGACGGTGCTTCCCGTGCTGGGACGAGCCGGCGCGCAAGGCCATTTTTGAGGTGCGGTATGGTATATTTCTCAGATTTTATCTGGGATCTCTCGTATTTTGGCAAAAACTGCAAGCCTGTCTTGTCTGACCCCACTCTGTTCAATTCACTCTCTACCGAACTTGTGATACAACAAAAAAAATGCCCTGCAAATTCAGTAAGACAGCGTGCCAATTGAAACTCAAGCCATCCAGATGAAAAAAATCCGAAAAAGAAGCCCGCAATAATCGGAATAAGAAATTCGATAAACTCGGGAGCTGTTAACACTAGTATTTGGACACTAATATTCGGTATTTCACGGCAAAGTCCAATATGGGACGGGACGGGTGCATATGGTACGGTGTTGTATTGCCCAGTACGGTACGATATGGTAAAGGCGTTGTATATATACGTGTGTGTGTTCTTCGCATTAAACCGTTTTTCCCACCCGTCGTCATCCAGCACACCTATGAATTTTGTCCGTGCCGATTCTTGAATCCTAGAGAGGTACCAGATATGTGGTCACAAAACTACGACACAGGTGTCCCCCTTTTTAACCCCCCCCCATATGACTACGGCCGTGCACAACATGAGTACACCCCCCCCCCCCCCACCCGAAGTGGCCATACCAGAAATTAAATTAACTCATTGAAGCTGTCGTCCATATGCAAGTCCGCCTCAGAGGCGGTTCTTAGCAGGATGCAGCTCACCCTCCATGCGACTCGCCCAATACCTCACGGCGTTTCGCGCTTGGTGCAAGCAATGTCTGCCTGGTTGGTGAAAACCCAACGCGCTCCGTCCCGGCATTGTAGGGATGCGAGGGTCTATGGTCATATGACTACGGCCCTGCACAACATGAGGACACCCCCCCCCCACCCATCGCCACCTCTAAATACATGTTGTCTTGATTTTCTTTTTCATTATTTCACGCGCTACTTAGGTTTTGTCTTGGTTTGGCATCTTGGTTCCTCCACCCGCTCCTTGCCTTCTGTTTTATCTCGCTCAGCCACCCGCTAATTTTTCTTCGCCTTCTTCCATGTGATTTATCATATTTTTTAACTAACCGGTACTTGCCTTCTATACTTAGTGTGGTGCATACCTCGTAGGTAAAAAGCAATTAACGTCTTGGAATTCGTATGGATAATTTTTAAAGTTTACGAAAGTATGTTCGTACTGTATTTGATTATGACCCCAAACCAAAATGAGTTAGGTTTTGTCTTGGTTTGGCATCTTGGTTCCTCTACCCGCTCCTTGCCTTCTGTTTTATCTCGCTCAGCCACCCGCTAATTTTTCTTCGCCTTCTTCCATGTGATTTATCATATTTTTTAACTAACCGGTACTTGCCTTCTATACTTAGTGTGGTGCATACCTCGTAGGTAAAAACCAATTAACGTCTTGGAATTCGTATGGATAATTTTTAAAGTTTACGAAAGTATGTTCGTACTGTATTTGATTATGACCCCAAACCAAAATGAGTTAGGTTTTGTCTTGGTTTGGCATCTTGGTTCCTCCACCCGCTCCTTGCCTTCTGTTTTATCTCGCTCAGCCACCCGCTAATTTTTCTTCGCCTTGAAAGGGATGCGTGGTCAATGGTCAACTTACTAAGGCAAGCAACAAATTAGTGCGCCCCCCATCCCCTGCCCGCTACCGCCTGCGCAGATGGCGGGTTTCTACCGATCTGGCTACACTACTGTGGAAGGGGAGGCCCGGATTATGGCCTCCACGCAGTTCGAGGCGCTGGACGCTCGACGGTGCTTCCCGTGCTGGGACGAGCCGGCGCGCAAGGCCATTTTTGAGGTGCGGTATGGTATATTTCTCAGATTTTATCTGGGATCTCTCGTATTTTGGCAAAAACTGCAAGCCTGTCTTGTCTGACCCCACTCTGTTCAATTCACTCTCTACCGAACTTGTGATACAACAAAAAAAATGCCCTGCAAATTCAGTAAGACAGCGTGCCAATTGAAACTCAAGCCATCCAGATGAAAAAAATCCGAAAAAGAAGCCCGCAATAATCGGAATAAGAAATTCGATAAACTCGGGAGCTGTTAACACTAGTATTTGGACACTAATATTCGGTATTTCACGGCAAAGTCCAATATGGGACGGGACGGGTGCATATGGTACGGTGTTGTATTGCCCAGTACGGTACGATATGGTAAAGGCGTTGTATATATACGTGTGTGTGTTCTTCGCATTAAACCGTTTTTCCCACCCGTCGTCATCCAGCACACCTATGAATTTTGTCCGTGCCGATTCTTGAATCCTAGAGAGGTACCAGATATGTGGTCACAAAACTACGACACAGAGGAAGTACAGTACATGATTATGCAGTAAGCAGAGTAGACACTGCAATGCGATTTCATCGCACTGGGAACGACAGACACGACATGCAATGCGTCGAAAGAGAGAAAACCCGAAAGAAACAAAAGAGAAACAAATCGTGGGGAAAAAACGCCAAAAAACAAATCCAACCGCCGTATATATGAACCTCCCACACACCCACCCGTCTACTGCTTGTTTATTTCCTCCTTTTCTGCCCCCTCCTTGTCTGCTTCTGTACTTTTGTCTGTTTTGCTTATTCTCCTGCTTTGTCTTGTTTTACGCTCGGCTGTTTGGTTGTTCGGCTGTTTGTCGCCTTGCCTTCTTTGCCTGCGTTGCCTGCTGGCCTGCTTACTTGGCTGAACAGGTGACACTCGTGGTGCCCAAGGCCCTGATGGCGTTCAGCAACATGCCCGAGCGGGTGGTGACGGACCTGCCGGGGGGCAAGCTCAAAGAGTACCGCTTCATGCCCTCTCCTAAGGTTTGTTTTTGCTCTGTAACATTTTGTTTGTATTTTTTTTTTTCCTGTGTTTCGCTTTGTCTTTTTGTTGGGTTGAATTCTAGGTGGGGTGGGGTCGATTTGGTTATCGTAGGCTTGCTCTGTTGCGTTTTGTTTTCTCTTTGCTATTTCTCACTTTTTGTTTTTTTTCCTCGGCCGTTTTTTGTCACCACCACGTCGATCTTCCCCCCCCCTCTATTACCGCCCCTCCATGCGACTCGCCCAATACCTCACGGCGCTTCGCGCTTGGTGCAAGCAATGTCTGCCTGGTCGGTGAAAACCCAACGTGCTCCGTCCCGGCATTGTAGGGATGCGAGGGTCTATGGTCATACGACTACGGCCGTGCACGACATGAGTACCCCCCCCTCCCCCTCCTTCCTCTGTTCCATGTTCACCGACGACAGTGGAATGAGGCGCGGCCTTCCCCCTTGCCGGTGGTGGATGTCCTCGTACCTTCTCGCTTTCTGCATTGGGGAGTTCGACTACGTGCAAGGCTCCACGAAGGAGGGGAGGGTTGCGGTGCGAGTGTACACGCCGCCGGGCAAGAGCCACCTGGGGACGCTTCGGCGAGCTCAGGGTGGCCGAGAAGACTCTTTTGCCTCTACGTACGACTTTTCCCCCAGGAGAGGTACACTGCCCGAACTCGACATTGGTGAGGAGACGAAGGGGGTGGGGATAAGGAGGCGGGAGGGAGGGGGAGGGAGGGGGGGGGGGGGAGGGGGGGGGGGAGGGGCGTACTCATGTGTTGCTTGCCTTAGACATTTGACCATTGACCACGCATCCCTTTCGAGACGGAGGGGACGGGGGGAGGGGGGGGGGTGTACTCATGTCGTGCACGGCCGTCGTCGTATGACCATAGACCCTCGCATCCCTAAAATGCCGGGACGGAGCACGTTGGGTTTTCACCAACCAGGCAGAGGGGCGGAGGGGGTACTCAACTGTTGCGTGCCTTAGTCGTTTGGTCATTGACCACGCATCCCTTTCGGGACGAAGTATGGGGGGGGGGGTACTCATTTGTTGCTTGCCTTAGGCGTGTGACCATTGCCCATGCATCCCTTTCGAGGCGAAACACCTGGGAGAGCGGGGGGGGGGGGGGTGGGAGGGGGGGGATGGGGGAGGGGGTGACAAGAGATACCTGGTATACAGAAATTATGTGTTTTGTCTGTTTTACTCCAAGGGAAGCGTAGGCTCACACACAGAGCGAGAGACAGAGAGAGAGGACTGCAAACATTTTCGCGGCAAAAAAAAAAATACGTAAGAGACTACTTAAGGCACTAAGTTTGTAGCGGTGCTGTGGCGTTATCCCCCCCACCCCGCGTTCTTCGAACTTACATACTACCACGTACTGTCTTCGTGTTTCGCGGGCGCCGCCGTCTTGCTATGGTGGGCTCGTATGCGGGGGGAGAGCAGGTGGCAATCCCCGAGTTTGCCATGGGAGCGATGGAGAACTGGGGGCTGGTGACTTACAGGGAGGTGGACCTTCTCATCGATGAGGTGTGGTCACGGAATGAGTGCATGGGGTATCTGCCCATCATGGGTGTGTGGTATGGTGTCCTGTTGTCCTTGCTTCAAGTTGAAGGACTCATATTGAGGTACTGATTGGCCTGTTGCTCTTTTTTTCAAGTTGGGGTACTGCACTGTTGTACACTGAATATTGTTTTAAGTTGAGGCACTGGATGGCCTGCAAGCTGCTGCTTCTAGTTGAGGTACTGATTGGCCTGTTACCGCCAGCTTGAAGCTAATGGGCACTCACTGGTTGGCGCGTCGCAGCTTCAAGTTGAGGTCACTGGCTGTACTGATATATGTTTCAAGTTGAGGTACTGCCTTTGTCTTGTCGTTGCTTCAAGTTGAAGTACTCGTATTGAGGTACTGGTTGGCCTGTCGCTGCTTCAAGTTGAGGTACTTAACTACTGATTACTGTTTCGAGTTGAGGTACTTTGTCTTGTCGCTGTTTCAAGTTGAGGTACTGATCGGCCTGCCGCTGCTTTAAGTTGAGGCACTGATTGGCCTGTCGCATGCTTCACATAGGGATTCCGCACAAGAAACAAGGAGTTTGTATCGGAGGCGAAGGTGGGGGCGAAGAGGGGTGGAGGGGTTTCTTTTTCTTTGCTCCCCGACCATTGTGGTCTGGTGCGGGGCTGTAGTTACTGTCGCCCTCATCCTTGTCCTCAACTTCGCTCTCCACCCCCACTCCCACCCTCATCAATACCCCCTGTAACCCTGTTCGCCTTTGTCTTTGTCTTGCCTTTGTCTTCGCCTTGCCTTGCCTTTGCCTTGCTTGGCCTTGCCTTTGCCTTGCTTTGCCTTGCCTTACCTTGCCTTGCCTTGCCTTGCCTTGCCTTGCCTTGCCTTGCCTTGCCTTGCCTTGCCTTGCCTTGCCTTGCCTTGCCTTGCCTTGCCTTGCCTTGCCGGTACCTTGCCTTCGCCTTTGCCTTGCCCGCAGGCCCAAGCATCGAGCCAGCAGCGGCAGCGCGTGTGCTCGGTGATCACGCACGAGCTGGCCCACCAGTGGTTCGGCAACCTCGTCACCATGCAGTGGTGAGCGAAGATAACACACTACTATATAGTAGTCCTACCTATGCTATACCATATCATACGCGGCGATGTTTTTTTGGTGGTGAAAGCTGCCAGCGTCAAATACATTTCAGGAGATATGGCAAGCAAAAAAGGCAAAACGTGCGCTGTTGAGGGTGGAGGGCCGAGTGTTCCACACTAAAACCTACCATTCTGTCCCGAAATATGAACACCATTTTTATAGAATATTAGTGTATAAAAGGTGCTTATATTTCGGGGCAGAGTAGTAGCAGTAGGGTTGGTGTCGGTCGAGGCATGTCAAGGCAAAGTCGCTGTTTGTCAAGCGCTGAAAGCGTGTCCCCTATCACATTCGATATTGGATGCCAACGGCGGGAAGGGTGTTGGAACCAAGAGAGAGAGAGACTGGACACGTATTACGCGTGTTTTTTTCAGGGCTCTTAAGGGATATGACTCCAACCCGCGGGTCAGGTCAGGAAGTTTTTTAATGTTACGGGTCGGGTCGAGTCGGCTTGGGTCGGGTCGGGTCGGGTCGAGTCGGGTCGGGTCGGGTCAGGAGGTTCTCAAACTCTCACGAATCGGGTCGGGTCACCCTTTACCCGACCCGACCTCCGACCTGACCCGCGAGGTTTAATCCAACCCATGAGCAAGCCCTGTGTTTTTTTTTTAAGGTTTATGTGTGTCTTTGGGTGCATTCGCGTTTTCGCTTGTGGAAAAGGAGTGGGTTCGCTGTTTGCGTCTTTTGTGTGAAAATATAAATATCTGTTTTTTTTTACTTCTTTATAGTTACTGTAGTTTCTCTACTTTTTTCAATTTTGTGATAATTTTACACTAAATTATTATTGATACATAGCATATTTTGTAATTTGAAAAAAATTAAAAACAACAGCTGTGAGATCGAGAATTTCGTCGAAACTCATCTTTGCAAGCTGTGTGGGATACTTCGATTGCGCATAATACGGATTTTATATACGACTCGTAGCCTCATGCATATGCATGATAGCTTGTACCAGGTGTGTTCTAATATTTTTGTCGCGGGGACGATGTACTAACAGGTGGGACGACCTGTGGCTGAACGAGGGCTTCGCGTCCTGGATGCAGACCTACGCTGCCCACGAGCTCTTCCCCAAGTGGGGCATGTGGGAGCAGTTCGTCGTGTCCGACCAGCAGTCGGCCCTCAGGCTCGACTCACTGCGCTCATCGCACCCTATTCAGGTACAGTAGTAGTGGTGGTCCCTCTATAGTGCCGGCTGAGTAATGCCGGTTGCCCGCTATACGTAGTGCCTGTGAAATCGCTTGGCACAGGTGGGATTCACTATTAATAGTGTGGCAGTGTGCGGAGTAGTGCCGGTTGCTGCTATAGTGCCGGTATTTTGGCTGCCGCATACCATCACTATAATAAAGGAACCGCTACTACTGCTATGCATTCTTTGAGCGCTTTGCACCCTGATCCCACCCACCCCGACCTGGTCTGGTCTTACCGGAACCTGAGCCCTCCGAATTGACGCTGGGAATCTCTGATGATCTCCAATTCAATCTGCCGTACATTTCACCCACGACAACTGCTGTGGTTAACCAAACAAGCCTTCTTACAAATGAGTATACCCAAGTAGTTGGTTAGCTGGCAGGTGACCCCTCTGCAATGTATGTAGAGTTATTAACTATTAATTGTCGGTGACTTCATCATCATCAACAACATCGTAGTCATCATCATCATCATCATCATCAGCATCATCATCATCAGCATCATCATCAGCATCATCATCAGCATCATCATCACCACCACCATCATCATCATCATCATCATCATCATCATCACCACCACCATCATCATCAACAACATCGTAGGCATCATCATCATCATCATCATCAGCATCATCATCATCATCATCATCATCACCACCACCACCACCACCATCTTCATCATCATCATCATCATCATCACCACCACCATCATGATCATTATCATCATCAGTCAGTCATCTCACGGTCCCATGCATAGTTTAGTTTTTGCCTTTGATGTTTCGCGCGTTTTTATTCCTCAGGCGCCCATACAGTATCGTAGTCGAGTAGTAGACACCTGGTACCGCTGCAACTACAGTAGTAGCAGTTGTACATCATACTTAGTATATACCTAGCCAACTAAAATGGGGGGCCATAGTAAATAGGACCAAATATTCCTAGTAAAAAAAGGTAAATATATAGGTTTGTGTATGTACTGTAGGTCCTATTTACTAGTGTTTACTATGGCCCCCCGTACTAGAACGTAGGTCTAATACGAGGGGCCATATATGTGGGTTCAAGGTTCTCGACCCAACCGCCGCATCGATATTGTCCCGCGTAGGTCCCACCATTCGCCGAGGTCGTGGATATCCGTATCCTATTGTACGACTGTGGTCACCCATATTCCTGGGTTATTTGTTGTCGTCAGCAGTGACATTGTCCCGTGACAAGTAATCACTGCAGACATGAATGCAAGGTCCGTGCCTCTCACTCCTCTCTCTCTCCTCCCCATCATCGTTGATGGTCGTTTCGTGGGATCAAAACCTGGCGTGTACTACACGCTGCCCTCTAAGAAAGGGAAAGTGCCATAGATGTTGAGTCGAACCGGGGAACCTACCCTCATTTGGCGTCGACGGCAGGACCCTACCCTCATATACAGCAATCAGAACCTACGAGGGACGTAAAACCATACCAGGTATATATATATACCTGGTATGTATATACCCCCGTATGTTTACACCACTTTTGGTTCTGATTAAGTACTATTGTTTTTTTCTTTCTCATATTTTTTCGTTTTTTTTCCTCCCATTTATTATCTTCGCCCTTCTTTTCTCTCTCCTTCCTAATCGTAGTTCTGATCCGGGGTCACAAATTAAGCTCCTCTCCCTCCTCCCCCACTACGGTTCGTGCCTTGCATTTTTATCGCGAGAAGACTTTCGGCCCTTTCTTCCCTCCTCGTCGATTCGCGCGACATGCTCCCGTACTAATACCGTACCACAGGGTTTACCAGGGTATACCAGGTATATTGTATTAGTCGCCGGCGACTTGATAGTCAAGCCTCCTACTCACAACCCCTGTTTTTTTATTTTATACCACGAAAATAAGTGAAAATTAAAAGGATTGGTTACAGGGTACGCAAAGAAAAAGAAAAAGTTACAGTTTCTTGAGGTTACAGTAAGGCGTATAAGGTTGTTGTGTGTACCGTTAGGTCCTATTTACTATGGTCTCCCGTAATACTCACAACCCCTTTTTTATTTTCTACTCCCCCCCCCCCCCCTGCAGGTGCCCATCGCTCACGCGGAAGAGGTGGAGCAAGTGTTCGACGCCATCAGCTACTGCAAGGGGGCGTGCGTTGTGAAGATGCTCAATGCCGTCCTCGGGATGGACATGTTTAAGAAGGGTCTGCAGGTAATACATGGTGTCATACAGTACCGGCCCGCTCATAAGAAACCAGAAATCGGGCTTAGGCTGACTTTCTTATTTGAGAAAGGGGTGTGTCCCACACTAACTTCAGTGTAATAGCTGTCGACTTTCTTATTTCCCCGTTATGTTTAGGCTGAGTTTCTTGTGGGGCACTTGCTTGTGAGAGGGCCGTTATGTATCACGGCGGACTCGTAGTAATCAGAAAAGCACTACTTATGGGCGCCAAAAAATGTGTATTCCCTCATATATATGTTAACTCACCATATTTGGTTCTGATTGCTTACTACTGTCCATACTTCGAAGTATGCCCCCCCCCCCCCCCCCCCCGTGGAATAGGAGGCGGTGACCGTGTGCCTTCATATCTCTATGAAAACCTTGGGAAGACACTCTTGTGTGGTAGTAAAGCCGTTTGCTGGAAGCTCTACGCGAGGGTTTGTGACCCCTCCGTAGCGTGTTTTTTTTCATGGGGCTGCCGTGCCGTCCTTCGATAACATATTAATTCGGCCCCTTTTTTTGGTTCGTGTTGCTGACTGGTCGAGAAAGGAGGAGGGAGTTGGGGGGAGAGGTGGGTGAGTGGGTGGATAGGTGGATAGGTACGGCGCGCGCGCTCGGTTGGCCTGCTTTCGAGCTCGTACGAGGCTAGTCCCAGCAAGACTCGGCTAGACTAGAGTTGAACAGACGCTACAGCAGTACCGCGCGGGAGTTTGTTAACCTACAGTAACCTCTCCGCGGTGAGCCGGCCACCAAAGACGACGGTTTCGCTTGACTCATTCAGGGGGGTGTTTACTAGGGTACAGTATACCAGGTACTCAAGTATAGTCTGGGTTACCCGGGTATCAAACCTGGTTATTTTCGGGGTTCTGCACGGGTCATTACCTGACCCACGGATTGGGTCAAGAAGCTTTTGAAATCTCACGGGTTGGGTCGGGTCGGGCCACCTTGAGTCTACCTGACCTGACCTGATCCGCGAGGTTTAACCTGACGCGTAAATAGCCTTGGTTGTTGTGGTCGGGGTAAATACCCGGGTATGTACCCTGAGAGTAAAATAGTAAGTGCCCTACTTAACGCATCCTTCAATTGAAACTCAACCTCTTTTTTTTTTTCGCTACGCTTACTTTATAACTAGTTTTATCACGAAAGTGGTGAGGTTGCAGTTCTAAAGGCAATGCTTATTCCATATGTTTGTCTTTTCTTCATTTCGTTTTTCTTTCTGGTTCGTTTCGTTTCATTTCCTTTTGTTTCGTTTCGTTTCGTTTTCTTTTCGTGGCGTTTCACGTCCGCTTGGTTTCTTGGTAAACGTTTGTAAAATGTATACTTCGAAGTATACTGGTACATGATACTGGTATATACGTACATATTTGTACGCGTTCTTCTCTTCTTTTTTGCTGGGCGCAGGAGTATATGAAGAAGCACAAGTACGGAAACACCGAGACGTACGACCTGTGGGACGCCTGGTCGCAAGTGTCCGGCAAGGACATCGCCAAGGTGGGGTTTCCAGTTTGGATGAAAGGATGTTCGTTTCTTGGGGTGCCTGCTCTCGTGGGCTCTCGTGCGTTTTTCTTTTTGTAGTGTATTTTGTGTACGTGACGGCAAGGACACCGCCAAGGTGGGGTTTCCAGTTTGGAGGGAGGGATGTTCGTTTCTTGCGGTGCCTGCTCTCGGGGGCCCTCGTGCGTTTCTCTTTTTTGTAATGTATGTTAATGTACGCACCACTCTTCTTGTGTGTGACGTTTCATCGAAAATTGTCGTTGTATTTCGGGTCAGAGTGTTGACACTTAAGACAGCAACATCCCCAATGACGAATTCCCGAAACGATTTTCTCCCGAGACTACTATAATAGGGAGGGACACACATACTGCGAAAATGGTGGCGACGGGAAGATCTCGTAGAGGTATCTTTCCATAGATGCATGCATCGCTCGGCCCGTTGTTGAGACAAAATCAGCGTGGAAAATGCTTGGAAAATTCTTAGAAAATTCTTAGAAAATTCTTGGAAAATTCGTCGGAGGTGGTAGTAACGGCGATCGTAGTGGTATTGGTGGTGGTGTCACACGATACGTACGAGGTGGTAATGGTGATCGTAGTGGTGGTGGTGGTGTCGGTGGGGGTGGGGGTGGTGATGATGAGTGATGAGTGATGAGGCCTGACGAGCCATTAATGGGTGGATGTTTTTTTTTTTTGTCAGATGATGCGCTCGTGGACGGAGCAGATGGGGCACCCGCTGGCGACGGTGACCAAGGAAACGTGGGAGGGAACCTCGTGCACGCTGGAGTTCAAGCAGTCCTGGTGAGGCGTTGTGTCACTATCTTTTGTGCTCCGATGGATGATGCATCCTTTTATTCATTGGCTTCTTCTATCCTCCAGTGAATGAAGCGCGTGTTCTTTCTTCTTCGCGGACTTGTCGAAACCAGTTCTTGACGTTTTTCTGATAAATCGTGCAGCTTGTTTTTACACATGATTTTTTTTTGTGTTTCGTAATCCCCTCCCCGTTCTCTGCTCCCTTTGCTGTACTAACCGAAAGCATGACATTTATCACGGGTTTCTTCTTTTCGCACTACCAGACAGACTCGTGCCTAAACATATACTGATAGAATACAATGCTGATATACAATAACTTGATTTTGCAACGTAAAACACGCCTTCCCACTCACCAAGAAAAACCGAACCGTAAATTCGAAGTATCGTCGTACTGCTACGTATAGTATACAACAATGATCAACGTGATTTTTCCAACACAAAAAAAGCCTTCCCAACTCACCCTGAAAACCGAACCGGCTCTATGACACCTGATACAGGTTCCTAGCGGATGGGTCCGAAGCACAGGGGGAAGAGAAGCAGCTGTGGAACCTGCCCCTGCTGTACACCACCGCCTCCAACCCTACGGAAACCCAGCTGGAGATGATGGCGGGGGAGACGCACACACTGAAGGTGAGGCGCAGGGAGTTCGCTATATTTCGGGGGGCATTTTGGGGGGACGGGGATGGTGATGGTGGCCGGGGGTCGCCGTGTTTTGATCCCGTTCCGCCCGGGTCGGGAATGTGGTCAACCGTTTGATGTTTTCATCAGAGAACCTTGTGACTTGTGTGTTTCTCTTGGACAGGTGGAGTTGAAGAACAAGGACGACTGGGTCAAGATCAACGCCGGGCAGCACACGCTGATGAGGGTGCTTTACACGCCCGAGATGATGAAGCGCCTCGAGGCCGGCGTGCGCGACAGGACGCTGGCGCCTGAGGTGGGTGGCAGTTGGTCGGTACAAAGGTGGTCGGTCGGTACGAAGGTAGTCGGTCGGTACGAAGATAGTGGTCGGTATGAAGATGGTGGCCGGTCGGTACGAAGATGGTGGTCGGTATGAAGGTGGTGGTCGGTCGGTACGAAGGTGGTGGTCGGTATGAAGATGATGGTCGGTCGGTACGAAGGTGGTAAGGTGGTGGTGGTGGCGGTGCTGCTGCTGCTGCTGCTGCTGAAGGACCGCGCTATACAATTGCTGTGGGTCGTGTCTTAACCTTCAGTCCTGCAACCACTTTAAAAAAAAAAAAAAAACTACTCGGAATTAGCGCAGGATCGTTTTTGCAGTGGGTACGTAAAAGAGTTAATTTCTGTTTTACTCGTATCATACCTTTTCGGGATAGTACATACATTGCCTCAAAAGTTAATGTAACCGCGCCCCGGCCGCAAACCTAACGCTACGTTTTTTTTTCTTCGTTTTTTTGGGTGCTGAATGAAGGACCGCGCCAGCATCGTGTCGGACGCGTACGCCTTGGTCAAGGCCGGAAAAATGGGCGCCGACCAGCTGGTGCGGCTTCTGCCGGCGTACAAGGAGGAAGACAACAGCACCGTCTGGATGGCGGTCGACTCTGTGCTCCTGGCGCTCGATAAGGTACGGAAGCAGGGAACTCGATAAGGTACATGCGGTAGTGCATGATACTCAGTAAGGTACAGCATCAGGACACTCGATAAGGTACAGCATCAGGGCACTCGATAAGGTACGTACGAAATCAGGAGACCCGATAAGGTACAGAATGATATTCGGTAGGGTACACAAATATAGAGACTAGATAAGGTACGGGAGCAGGAAACTCGATAAGGTACATACTATAGTACAGGAGACTCAATAAGGTACAAAATCAGGACACTCGATAAGGTACGTACGAAATCAGGAGACCCGATAAGGTGCAGAATGATACTCGACAAGGTACACAATGGAGAGACTCGGTAAGGTACGTACGAAGCAGGACACGATCCTCGGCGAACACAAAATCCAGGTAGACACCGTACGAACGAGGAATAAATTATTATACCTGGTAGTTTGTTTTACAAATGTATACGTACCGCCCAAGACGGGGGCATATTTCCATGGCCGGAAATATAAAAGTCGTTTGATATGCACATCATATTTTTAAACGTGCATTATATTCCCGGACAGCATGGTAGCTGGTATCATACCATACCTGGTAGTTTTTTACCGGATGTATCACACCCCCTGGGACAAATGACGCATGCTACGATAGACGTGCACCGTGTTTTCGCCTCAGAAGGGTGGTCACTTGAGGAGCTCTATATCTGCAGTAGCCTGCACACTGATTCTGGAGGGAAGTAAAAGTGCTACGTACGCGATGAGCAATCCCATGGCCTAAGTGTATAAAATGAACAATATTCCAACACAATAATGAAATTCGGACGATTTTGGGTAAAGGGGCATTTTTTTAAAGTCATTCAGAAACCGTTTCAGCCAAAATAAGGTATACCTCTAACGTAGCACGCGTCAAATATCAGAGCCGGTTTTCTTCAAAGCATCTCTTGGTGGTTACCAGGGTACACTATTCTGTCAGTCTTGTTCTGTCCGTCTTTGGTTTTGGTTCGTTTTTGTTGTTTCGTTCTTTTCTTTTCGCTTGTTAATTTAATGTTTTTTGTTCGCTTTTTTTTTTTTTTTTACTGTTTTGGTTGTTTTGGTTGTGTATGTTATTTTATGTATTTATTTTGTTGTTCGGTTGCTTGTCTGTCTGTCTGTCTACATGTTTGTTCGTTTGTTTGATTGTTTGTTTGTTTGTTTGTTTGTTTTGGGCAGATTCTGAAGGTGGACGAGAAGATGCACGCGCACTTCTCCAAGCTGGCCGCCGGCCTCCTCGCCCCGATCGCTAGCAAGGTCGGCTGGGAGCCGAAGGAAACCGACGGACACTCCGGCAAGCTGCTGAGGGCCACCGTCATCGAGCTCCTCGCTACGTGAGTTAGCAAGCCTACGTATCATTGACTCTTTTACTATTACAGTAGTGATAGGTAGGTCCCCTTTTAAGGTTAGGTCCCCTTTTAAGGGACCCCGCGATAAGGGAAAACGGTATATAAGGAACCCTCATTTTTTTGTCCACCACCCTCATTTTTTTGTCCACCATCTTTGCCCACTACTAATACTACTGACTGCTGTAAAGGGCTACTGCAGTACCAACTCCGATAAGGGACGTTGGTATATAAGGGACCTCCACATCCCGATCGCACGATTAATAATAGTCTATTAATAGGGTCCCTTAAAGGGGCCCTCTACCTACTGTACCTTGAAAGGGGCTACCTACTGTCCCCTAAAATAGGCTACCTACTGTCCCCTAAAATAGGCTACCTACTGCCCGTTAAAAGGGGCTATCTACTATTATACTGTATTGATGTTATTGGTGATATTGAGAGCGAAGCGGGTTGGAAAATTCTTCGGCCGCCTCGTGAAATGTATACGGAAGGCATGCCGTACTTTTGAGCCACTGGGTGAAGCCGCAGATCCTATACGAAGTATACAAAGCACACCTCAGACAGATACTCGATTCCCACTTCGAGCAAGGCCACCTTCTAAATAGGGGTGGCGGCTTGAGCTTGTTCGCGCGACCCGGCCAAACTCTTTTTTTGTTTTCATCCCATTTAATGTCTTCGCCCTTCTTTTCTCTCTCCTGCCTAGTCGCGACTCAGATCCGGGGTCACAAAAGTAGGCTCTCCCCTAACTACGGTTCGTGCCTTGCATTTTTATCGCCAGAAGACTTCGGCCCTTTCTTCCCTCGTCGACTCGCATCGAATTGCGCCTCTACCCACGCTACTAGTAGGCCCTCTCAGCAGTTGGTTCCGTTTTTTTATTTATATACTCGAGTACGAGCAACATTAGAAGTCTACTTACTTATATAACCGGTGGTTACTCTAATACTCACCTGAGAAGCTCAACCGGTCACAAAATATTTGCCTTAGAAGGCAAAGACTAACTGCTACCCCTGCATCATCTATAGACATTTCAGAGCATACTTTTTATAAACCTGTATAGGGTATTGGTCTGTATGATGTACTTTGTAGCTCATGTTGGAGGACGGGGGACCGTGTAATCCGCGTGAGCTACGAAAGTCATGGGTTAGATCTATGTGTACTATACAGATCCTGCACGGTATCTCGTAACGGCAGGTTAGGATCTAGGGGGTCTATCTGTTGATGATCTATCTGTAGATGGTCTATCTGTAGATGATCTATCTGTAGATGATCTCTATCTGTAGATGATCCGTCTGTAGATGATCTCTATCTGTAGATGATCTCTATCTGTAGATGATCCGTCTGTAGATGATCTATCTGTAGATGATCTGTCCAACCTGTCATGTTGTTTTATCGTTTTTTGTTTTTTAATCGTTGTGACCGACCGACCGACCGACCGACTCTGCGCGCTGCCAGCTTCTCCGCGGACTCGCCGGAGGTGCAGGAGCAGGCGCAGGGGCGCTTCCAGGCGCACGTGGACAACCCGAAGGAGGGCAAGGCCCTCCCGAGCGAGTACGCGGTCCCCGTGTACAAGATAGTCCTCAAGACCGGCGGGCAGCGCCACTTCGACCAGGTTGCTGACGGCTGACCGACCCGCTTGTCCCATCTTTTGTGCAATATTTTGTCTGCGTTGTGGCTTCGGAGTGCTTTCTTCTTTGTTTTTTTGTGGAGTTTGTTTTGCATCTTCGGGAGGGGGGGGAAGGGGGGGAGGAGGCAGAGCTGCTGATTGGCTGTAGGTAAAAACACGGGGGATGCCAGGGGGTGTAGGGCAAAACACGTTCGATATTTCGATATATCGATATATCAAACTCTCGATATATATGAAAGTTCGATGTATCGATATATCGAACTCGATATATCGAGAGTTCGATATGTCGATATATCGATATATCGAGAGTTCGATATATCGATATTTCGATATATCGAAAGTTCGATAATTCGATGCATCGATATATCGAAAGTCGGTTGTTGGGTGGGGGGTATAGGGCTCCCATACTATTATCAAGTCAGGATTATCATAAAAATTAGGTTATCTGCCCTTCTGTACCGTATATTATATCGTAGCACGCGTCACCGCCTCCGGGGATTTTTCTCGGAATGTTCTACTAATAGCATGTAGATTATATACATTAAAGACCGACTTTCACCAACTTTTTTAATCCAAACTGGGCCTGTGCGTAAATACTACAACGCCGTGGGGGGCGCTTGTCTCCGCTAACACACACCTCCTCACCCC
>MEHQ01003881.1:361518-385809 GCA_008828725.1 Saccharina japonica | reverse complement strand
GCCTATATACGGGTTTGCGGGGGCATGGAAACACAAGGGCGGGGAATACATTTTCCCGTGGGAAAAAAATCGACACACTTCTTGGCTTCGAAAAAAAGCCTCACAAAGGCGCAAAATATACCCCCCCCTTTGGTGCAAGCAATGCCTGCCAGGTCGGTGAAAACCCGACCGGTTCCGTCCCTGCATTGTAGAGATGCGAGGGTCTATGGTCATACGATTACGGCCATGCATGGTATCAGTACCCCCCCCCCCTTCCCCCATCGACAGCTACCGCCCCCCACTCCCCTTCCCCAGGCATAATTTCGGAACGCCTCGCCCCTTCCTCCTCATCCTCATTCCCCTCCTCCTCCTGAACTCGCCTGTTGAGCGGGTAAAAGAAGTCTTGCAGCTTGACGGAGGATACGGTCCACTCCAAGACCTGCCTCTTCATCGCCTCCGTCGGGCACGACCCTATCGACGAGTAGATCGACTTGCGTTCCGCCTGAGTGTCGCACTGCTCCAGCAGCCCCATCAGCTGCAACCACAAAACAACAGAAAAACAAAAAAGGAAAAAGAGGAAAAGAGGAAAATAGGGAGAAGGGAGGGAGAAGGGGGGAGGAAAGGAGGGGGGGGGCTACCCCCTCCGTCTGGAAACCTTTTTTTTTCCCCTCCATGTACGAACTATGAACAAATGTACTACTGCCCGAATGTAGCGTCTCGTCCTCGGGTAAGCTGGGACAGGACCTGACGTGGGAGTTCTTCCAGGAGAACTTCGAGAGGATCAAGACCATGCTCGCGAAGGCCTCCCCTTCTTTGATGGACGCGGTCATCCTGTTCTGCTGCGGCGGTTTCACGTCCGAAGACAAGATGGAGGAGGTGAAAAAGCGGCCGCGCGCCGGTGGTTGTTGGGGGGCACATTTTTTTTTTATTGTGTACGTACTGGTATATTATATGTCCCCGAGAGTATATATATAGACTGTAACACGAAAAAAAAACGACATCTAAGTTTTTTTTTCCGAGACCTAGGCATGGGAGGGGAGGGGGGGATGGGGTTGGATGTACTGAATATAACCAGTTTTTTTTTATTCGTATAGAAATTCCATCAGAAACCATTTCAGCCAAAATGTGCTACCTCTATTCTGACACGCGTCCGTTTGGTATTCGTAAGGAACGTTGGGTGTTCGTGAGGACCGTTGGGTATTCGTGAGGACCGTTGGGTATTCGTGAGGACCGTTGGGTACTCGTAAGGACCATTAGGTATTCGTATTATTAATAGACCCTCTAGGGGTTTTGAGAGGAAATAATGACTGTAAAAATGTAACGGTCACAGCAGTAGTAACGGTCACTGCGTGGTTTGGGGAGATGATACATACAATGATTGGTGTCCCGAGTTACAAAGCTAGGAGTCGTATATAATAGGGCACGGCCGCAACATGATCCTACCTGTTTTACTCCTGGGCGCATGCTGCTCGTAGACGATTGATAGCACCAAAAGTTATCATGGTTTAGATCGCTGTCCTTTGTATCCCTCATATTCCTTAATAGGGGTCCCCAAAGAGGCTCGGTAGACGATTGATAGCACCAAAAGTTATCATGGTTTAGGTCGCTGTCCCTTGTATCCCTTATAGGCCCTGTCTCCCTTGTATCCTTTGTACCCCTTACTAGGGGTCCCCAAAAAAGTTAAGGATACACCAACGGTCCTTGCATTTCGGCTTAAGAGTGGTACAGGTACATTACGTAGTTTGCCCTTGATGGTGATCACGATGTTCTCACGTTGTATAGCTCATTTCCCTGAAATCCTGTGCCTTCGGTCACAAAAAAAAATCAGGCTGTAACGAAAAAAATGCCCTCTCCATGGGAGAAAACACAAACAAGTATATACGAAACAACTCTTTTCAATGAGTCAGTCAGTCAGTCCGCTCTAATTCCAATTTCTGCTCCGGCTTGCCCCCCGAAACGAGCGTGCAAATATAAATCAAGGGGTTCCTCGTACATAGCACGACTAAATCCACATCACAACCACGAGGGAAAAATAAGGATTTTGCCTTTTCATTTGATACCGTAGGTAGTCCTGGTGCCAAGGACGCGGTGCTTCTGCTAATAGTATAAGCTGTATTTTTTTGCATCCGGTGATATATACATGAACCAGTATAGGCCGGAAAAAATGTTCTCAGCGTCCGGATCGTGAGCTTGAAGTTATAACCAGATCGATTGAGCAGGGTCAATGGAGAACTTAGCATCTCTGTCTTTTTTCTTTTTTAACTACGCGTTCTCTTTGGGTGCTGATCAGCATGGTATCAAGTCTCCCTGGGTACCGTGTTTTTAGGGTATCGGTTCGGGGGAGGGGGTGGGGGGGGGAGTCGCGAGGGGAAGCCGGGCGGCGCATGCTTCGTATTATTCTCCGATGTCTCCCTCACTGACACGCCTACCGGGCGTGAACTCCACTCGACCCCCTCAAAAGCGGTTCTTAGTAGAGGATGCAGCTCACCTTTCATGCGACTCGCCCAACAACACCCCCACGGCGCCTCTTGCGCTTGGTTCAAGCAAGTAATGTCTGCTGTCTGGTCGGTGAAAAACCCGACGTGCTCCGTCCCGGCAACGTAGGGATGCGAAAGTCTACTCGTATGGTCATACGACTACGGCCATGCATGACATGCGGCTAATGAGTATATAATGAGTACCCCCCCCCCCCCAAGAGGTTTTATAAACCATGGCCAGCTTCGAGAAACAATGGTTAAAGGATGCTTGACCATAAAGCTTACCAGGTATATCCTATTCCCTCTTACCCCCGCCCGCCTGGAAAGTTCTTGGAATTAATATGGTTGATGTAATGAGGATTTAGTGTGGGATACCAACCATTCTGTCGACATTGGGCCCAAGTCGTAAGCTTTCACCATGTACTGCCTCCCCCCCCGCCCGCCTGGAAAGTTCTTGGAATTAATATGGTTGATGTAATGAGGATTTAGTGTGGGATACCAACCATTCTGTCGACATTGGGCCCAAGTCGTAAGCTTTCACCATGTACTGCCTCCCCCCCCGCCCGCCTGGAAAGTTCTTGGAATTAATATGGTTGATGTAATGAGGATTTAGTGTGGGATACCAACCATTCTGTCGACATTGGGCCCAAGTCGTAAGCTTTCACCATGTACTGCCTCCCCCCCCGCCCGCCTGGAAAGTTCTTGGAATTAATATGGTTGATGTAATGAGGATTTAGTGTGGGATACCAACCATTCTGTCGACATTGGGCCCAAGTCGTAAGCTTTCACCATGTACTGCCTCCCCGCCCCCCCCCCCGCCCCTTTGCGTGCCCCATCTCGAAAGGGATGCGTGATCAATGGTCAAATGACTAAGGCAAGCAACAAATGAGTACCCCCGCCCCTTTGCATGCTCCATCTCTAAAGGGATGCGTGGTCAATGGTCAAGTGACTGAGGCAAGCAACAAACGAGTATCCCCCCCCCCCCCCCCCCCCCCCCCCCCCCCCCCCCCCCCCCCCCCCCCCCCCCCCCCCCCCCCCGCGCCGCGCCCCCCCCCCCCGCACCCTGTGCCGAACAGCGCGCGCAAGCTGTCGCAGATGTTGGAGTCCATGGAGATCAACGTTCGCTTCTTTAAGACCGTAGCAGCATCCCCCCTGTCCTCCGATGCTTTCTGGAAGGGGCTGGAACTCTGAGGAAATGAGACGGGGAAGCAAAGCCCCCCCCCCCCCCCCCCCCCCCCCCCCCCCCCGGGCCCCTCGATGTCAAAACCCCTGTGTGGTATCATACGGTAGTAGGATCCAGCCTTTTGCTCTGATTCTTCGTGCTTGCTTGGTATCAGGGTTTTGGTACAGGATATCAGGCTTTCTTTATCTCTCGCTCTCTGCGTTGACGGGACCGGGGGGTGGCTTATGCCTTTTTTTTTTCCCGCTGCATTCTGGCCGTTTCTTATCGCGTCGTTATACGACGGTTTTGTGCGTTTTACCGTTTTTGTGCGTTTTCGATGTTTCCTGCGGGTTCTTCGGATAGAGCGGTATACAGAACTGGTGCGAAGAGCTCATTGCAAGGGTAGCTATTGCAGCTATGGTAAGGCCCCGGCCTCCGAATGCATACGAAGTAGTTTTTTTCGTCCGAATAGGGGCTTTATTCGTCCGAGTAATGGGGTCTATATTCGTCCGATAATGGGTCTGTTCTTCCGAATAGGGGTTAATTCGTCCGAAGAGAGGTCTTCTACTCGAGATGGAGCGTGCTCGTGGGGTGCGGAGTGATCGTCGCGAGAGGAAGAAAGCAAGCAAACGCGGGGCTGAGCCGTCGTAGAGCAGCAGGTCGTAGCGTCGCGGTGGTACCTATACTAGTAGTGTTTTTTTCCCCACGCCTACATGATGTGGGGGCGGACTTTGTTGATGTTTCTGAGACATTGAGACAAGCACCAGCCACAAACAAACATCAACGAACTAAGAAAGATATACCACAGGAGGACTGCGATGTATTGTGATGAGTTTTGTGGGACCCGATGCTAGCCGCTGTTTGTTCCCAAGGAGTCTTGTTTGTACGTATAATACGACTGGCGGTCGATACAACAGATACTACCTCGCCGGACGCAAACCTTGCCGTTATGGATTCAGAACTGAAAAAAATAGCCCACACTTATTCCAAGTAGTTTGTCCCCAAATACGTGGGACCAGTTCTCAACCCTTTCAGAACTGCAAAACGTATCCTACGCTAATTCCAAGTAGTTTGTCCCCAAATACGTGGGACCAGTTCTCAACCCTTTCAGAACTGCAAAACGTATCCTACGCTAATTCCAAGTAGTTTGTCCCCGAAAACGTGAGACCGGTTCTCAAGGGGTTAAGGGGTCAACCCTTACAGGAGGACTGGAGTCCCGTTTTGGGGACAAATTACTTAGAATTAGAGTGGTTTGTCCCCAAAACGGGACTGCAGTTCTATATATAAGGGTTAAGACTTGCTCGATGTCCGTTCTATATACCACCGGTCGGCGTGTGTAACGTACGTATGATACGTACAATAAAATAACCAACTTTTTCTGTTTCATGTGTAGAAAAAATTACGTACATGTACGTACGTATACAGCAGGGGTGGTACGAATAGAGAACATGTTTTCCTGCGCTTGTTTTATTGTGGACGGACAGGCTACCGGGCGAACACGGCCTCGCCAGCCTTCTCCTGTTGTCCCTCTTGTCTTCTACGAACATGCAGCAGTCGGTATAACTTGATGTTCTTCGATAGAAAAAGCATTAAAAAGTACTGGTACTATTCTCGCCTTCCTTCCTCCTTGTTGTTTTCCGGTGCCTTTTGTCTTTTCTTGTACGTAATAAATTCCAATCGCTCGCCGGAACTAAAAAAAAAATCATAAAGAAACTACAACATCAGCAGTACGAGTACGTACGCCGCATGCATGCATGTATGATATGTATATGCATGCATGCACAACAAACGGCACACAGCAGTACATAACTCGTATTATACGAATAGATATCATATCATAACAGCCCACGTCTGGAATGTGACTCGTGGGCCAGAACAAAAAATATCCCAGACAGCTGTTAAAGTACGACGAGCACGACGTACGTATTGTATGGATACGTATCCATGGGGGGGTGTTGGTGTGTGGTACCCGAGGGATAAAACGCTGTTGTTGTTGTTGTATGATATCATACGATCAACAGCAACAACACGCACGACCGACCATATCCGGATCCTCTGGAGGCAGTCTATAAATATCTGCTGCTGCTGCTCCTGCTGCAAGGATGCTGCAAGGCTGCTGCTGCTGCTGCTGTACGAGTATATACGACGAGGAGAGTCAATTATATAGCACAACAACCCTAGCCTACCAGAGACCCTAGTATGTACCAGTGAACACATACATAGTAGGAAGAAAGCGGCAGCCCATCCATCATGAAAGCAGTACAACATGCATGCATTGGTTGCTTTGGTGTACGGCAGTACAGGACAGAAAAACAGGCTGGAAAGAAAGCCAGAGGCTGAGATTTAGAGGAAAATAAGAAAATTCAGGAGCCGAAATCTTGAAATTAGTGTACAAAGCACCCTCTCTCAAATAAGAAATCCAGCCCGTGGACCAGATCTTTCCCTGTTTTTTGTTAGTAGGTGTGTGCTGTCGTACTGTGTTGTTTTGTTTACGTATTATGTTAGGTATCCCCACAAGCTTCCAGCACGAGTACGACCGACTACGTATAGACAGCAGTAGCAGTATGCTGTCCATGGTACAAAAGCTGTCACCACGTCACCACACCGATGAAGCATGAAGTCATGAAGTCCGTGCGGTATCATCTGTAAATTTTGTTTTTTCGTTTGTATCCAACCGCAATGTTGCACATGTGCAGTTGAGCCGAACGAGTCAAGATTCTCTCCGCTTAACCAGATAATAGATGATCATCATGATCATCGCAGCTCATCATGTATTTTTTTCGCCTTTTTTAGCCGTTCATGTTGGCGCGCTGTATACGAGTACCACCAGCTGCCTCTCTCTCTCTTCTACTTCTCGGCTCTCGTATAAAAAAGAGGAGGATACACGTGAAGCCAACACACAACGAGCAACAACAGGCTATGATGATACGCGTACAGCCTCTCTCTCCTCTGCTGTTGGTCTCCCGGAAGGAACCGCCGAACAAGAGATGATGAGTGACAGAGGGAAAACAAAAGCACCAAGGCCCAATTCTTTGAGCCGGTAAAGTAAAGGACCCGAGGTGCAACTGCAACCTTTCTATCATCAACGTGTTGTATTTTCGTCGCTCTAGAAATAGAAATCTCAGATCTCTTGAAGACTGTTCGTTTTTAGTGTGTAATTTTTGTAATTTCGTGACTTTTGCAATTTCGCCTGTATTTGCAATTTCGTGATTTTTATTTCACTTGTTTTTAGTGTTCGGCAGAAATATGCGGAGCAATTAGACTTCAATCAGTGGGGCATTGCACCAAAACTGTCCACAAAGAATTTGGCCCTCTTCCGCTCTAGAAAATTTCGCCTCGAGCACGACGACCACCACCACCACCTCCACCACCACCACCACCCTCTGCTCCCACTCGCTCTCTCACAAGATCTCTCACAAGCACAGCACGCCTTCGCCTACAAGCCTCCAGTGACTACCACGCCTGCCTATCGACCGCGACATACCAGCGCAAGCACGCACCACCAGAGACTTCGCACCATCGACAAGAAAAAGAGCTGAACGAAACAGAAAAGGTGAGAGAAAGGGCCTGTGGTGGGGCGTGTGCCTTGTGTTTCTCCGCGAGTATGGTGAGCTTGTCTGTCGGGAATAGACGCAGCTGCCTGCGCGCAGCGCGAGTTGCGCCGGTGCGAGGACCTCTAGGCCTCTTAGGCAAGGCCCTCCGTGTAGCTCGTGGCAGTGTTTTGTCTCGCGCGGCCGGGGTGAGACTTGAAAAGTTTCTGAGACCCCGCTGTGCTAGGTGCTAGGTCGATGTCGAGGAGCATGTCGCACGGAGACATGGAGAATCAGTCGGTTGAGATAGGCCATAGATAGGCCAGCCTAGCCGCACGTAGAGAGAGCCCTGCAACAGCTGCCTGCTGTATCATGCACACCTGGTAGGATGCTGCATGTTGATAGTAGGCCATGGTAGCAGAGTCTTGTCCGAAGCTCGAGATAGCTCGCGTGTGTGTGCCCTACGTACCTGCTGCTGCTGCTGCTGCTGTCGATCGATCAATTTTGGTATGTTTTCGCTCGTTGGGTTGTCGAGGAGGTACATCTGATTCCTCCGTATACACACCAGTAGCAGACAGCAGATGCTCCACCCAACCACGCAACAACATGAAAAGTTAGCGCCCGCCAGCGATCCCCCCAATCGTGGTGTCTGTCCGTCCGCTCGTCGCGTGTACACCGAAATGACACCCCCCCAGTCCTCTCCCTCTCCCTGCCTTGGCACCAACGTTGTACGCTGCGTGTGTTTCATCGCCATGACCGCAAACCTCAATTTTCCCGCATCTCTTACTATTTATATCGTACATCTACAGCAGTAATACAAACAGCAGTAGTCATTACGATACTCGTGTACCGGTACGATATGACACCGAACTGACACCCACCCACCAACCCCTCTCTCTCCCTGACACCCACCCCTCCTGCTGCGTGTTCCCCCCCGCCCAATGACCCTGACTCTCTCCGACCCCTCGACAGGATCCCAGCAGCTACCCGAACAGCATGGCCCTGACCGCTACTACTCCAATCAAGACCACCACCCCCTTCTCCGGAGACGCTTCCAAGTCGCCCGCCCCCCGCCGCCGCAGCAGCAGCATCCCCGACCTGTCCTACCTCCCCGCTTTCAACGACGTCGGTGGCCGCCCGGAGGAGAGGCGCGGTGCGCACGGCTCCTTCCGTCCCGGCATGCGCATCATGTCCGGGGGCCAGGCCCGCGACGTGCCCCTAGAGACCGAGATCAACCGCGGCAAGGTGCTCTTCGTCTCGTCCGTGCACAAGCCCAATCTGTCCGCCGAGGCCCGCACTAACGCCACCCGCCCCTCCGAACGCCTGGGCTGCCACGGCCGGTTCACCCCGGGAGCCAAGCGCTTCCTCGGGGGGAAACCCCGCGACGTGCCCCTCGAGGAGGAGCTGGACCACGGGAAGGTGCTCTTCGTCTCGTCCGTCCACAAGCCGGACATGTCCTCCACCGCCCGCACCAACCTCGTGCGCCCCACCGAGCGCCTCGGGCGCGGCGGCCGGTTCACGCCGGGGGCTCGCCGCTGGCTCGGGGGCAAGCCTCGCGACGTGCCGCTCCAGCAGCTCCGCGACCCTGGAACCGTCATCTTCGAGTCGTCGACCCTCAAGCCTGACCTCTCGGGGGAGGGGGAGATGAATGTCACGGGCGGCCGGGAGGACGAGAGGTGCGGGAGGCTGGGGTCTTTCGAGCACGGCGTGGTGGAGATGTCGGGGGGCCCGCTGCACATGCCCTCGGCCCAGGAGCTGGCGCTCTGGCAGGAGGCCGGGCAGAAGGAGAACCGGTACCGCCGCTGCGGGCCTAGCCACTTCGTCGCCGGCGTGTCCATCCTCTCGGGGGGGATGCCGATCTACTGAAGAGAATGGATTGAATGGATGGATGGATGGATGGATGAAAAGCACGAGTGAAAAACTTGGGAAGAAAAAAAAAACGGTCGGTTCGGTGTTGGGCTGACTTTTTGACTTGATTGGGATGACTTGAATTGCTTGGACTTAAGCGGGTTTACTGACTGTTGTTTTGCGCAAGTCTTTTTCTCGTCAATCAATCTTGGGAAGTTTGTTTCGGAGTTTTGGGGGAGGGGTTGAAAGGTTGTTGGATCGTCTCCAGGCCACCGATGAACTGGAAAAAAAACTGGTTCTCGACTCTTTTTTTCATTAATTACTTTTTTTTTCTCGACTTGCTCTCATATTTTGGTGTTGGGGTTTTAGGGAGTTGTTGGGGGAAAGAGTTTTGGTTGGAAATCGTGGGATCTGTTGTTCCCTACACCGCTTTTTTACTGAATAGTACCAGTGAGTTACGTTTGTTGTACGTGAATGGCGGTGTTGGGGGGGGGGGGGGGGGGGGGACGGGAGACATGTGGTGTGGCAAACCGAGCTGACTTTCAAGCGCGCTAATCTCGTGTATACCCGTGTGCTCGTGTTAAACGCGGGGCGGGCAGGAGCCGAGTGTTTGTGCCTTGTGTATCATCATACATAGGTAGAGCTAGAGGAGGGGATAACAGGGGTGTACGATAGGACGATAGGGCATTGAACGAACATGTATGGACGTAAGAAGCGGGCGGGCCTTTTTTTTTCTTCTTTTTTTTGTCTGCTTGTGCCCGTTTCTGCAACGGTTATTAGCGGGCAGTGTTGCGGTTGCAGTACTATGTGTTCTGTACGTAACTTGGCCCGAGTTGGGGGGGGGGGGGGGAGGAAGAGAAGGAGACTTGCCCCGCATGCCTGCTTGATTGCTGTGTTTGTGTGTGGGGGGGGGGGTTGTATATGTTGAGCTACTACTGCTCGCTGAAAAAACAGTTTTTTTTTTTTGTGGTCAAACGTACAGCAGCATATATGACGAAAGAATGCTCCCAGCATCACCTCTGGTTGCTAATCGATCGTGCTGCTGCTGCTGTGCTGTTCCTGTAGAGTTAACACACGTTTGTTATCTTGTGTTGCGCTGAGACGCCGCTGGTCTGGTGTTGCATGCGAATGGTTTGTTTTATATAGCGTCTCGCTCGTGCTCCTTTCTAGATGCGAGAATTTTCGTCTTTTCGGGCCCTGGGATTAGCTAGATAAGAGAGGAGGGCCCGAGAACATTTCTCGTATAAATAAATATTCACGAGTGTATTCACATGCTTTCATTTTTTTTTCGAGGTCGGCTTACACTACACAGCAGTCGAGTCAAGTCAGTAGTACCGCTGTGTACGTATGATCACGTCGTTGCATGCAATTAAGAAACGGCAGCGCTCGCAAATACTACCGTGTGATGCTGTCGCTGTAGCTTTGTTGCTGTTGCCACTTGTTTCTTGTTTTTTCCTTTTTGTTTGTTTTCGACTAGTTTTGAGGACGGGAAATTAATTGGCAAAATGCGTGGAAGATAAGAAAAGAACATGGGGGGGCATTGCTGTGGATGCTGTGCTTTCGCGTGATCGATTTATTCATCGATTTTTAGTGAAGAAAAAAAAATAGAGAGCTTAAGAATGTATGGTGCTCCCCTCCGCCTGTTTCGTTTTGGTTGGGGTCAAGTCGGCTCGGGTGGTCCGTTTGTTGCTGTGCAGGGTGTGTCTCGATGTGGAAAGGGTTCCCATTCGGGCCATCCCATCACCATGATGTGCTCGGATAGTAATGCATGGAACGATTGAAAATGGAGTTGACGTAACACATTTTTTCGTTCAAGGTCACGGGTGTTTTTTTTTTGTCTGTTTTTTATGTTGGTGGTGGTATATAGCTTTTTGGGGGGCGGCTTATTGTGTTGCTGCGCCCGCCGTATATGCTCCAGACTTTCGCCCCCCATCATACTACTACGGCATTACACAGTACACTCAAGTACTATTTGTTGTTGTACGTAGGGGGGGCAGGGAAAAGAGACTATTTGTGCGGGGGCTCTTGTGTACGTAGTCGGGAAGGGACATGAAACAGTCATGGTCATTTCTCGCTTGTTTTTATTATGACGAGTGCTTGCTGTGTGTGTTTTCTTTTGTGGAGTGTTTTGAGGAAGCGCTTGATCATCTCTCTCATCTCGGATGTCTCTTCCGGGGTGAGAATTTTGGGCACGATGTGCTGTGATAGATAAGGAAGATAATTACATTAATCAATCAAAAGTTTGGTGCTCAATGAAAAAGCTCAAGCCGGCAGGCTGTCATGTCAGTCTAATAGCGTGAGCTTTTTTGTGCTCTGCTGCCGCTGTCTTGTATGCTTACTTTTTTATGGTTCGCAAATGCGCGAATGATACAACTCGCTTTTGAAATATGTAGCTGGCGGCACCGTTTTTTTTCGGTGCGACGCAAAATCAGCTTTTGATTTCATTCGCGATCATCATGAATTGGATTTTTTGTTGTATTGAAATATTCATAAATATTCATAACATATTTTCGTATTATTGCAGATAGATGCTGCGTATTAGACTATTATGCCAGCTGAAGCACGCAGAAGTCATTGTAATACTTAGCTTGCCTCCTTTACCTCTTGCCTCTCCCTTCACTTACTCTTTGCGTGTGGTATGCACGAATGCACGTTGAATATAGGCTCACGTCATTGTGATGGTTTCAAAAGCTGCCCGCGACATTGTGATGTTTCAAAAGCTCCCCGCTATGTTCATACCATATGTCTCGGCATTTGTTATTTCTGTCCTCGTTATCTCTCAATTGTTATTTCTGTCCTTTCTGTCTTCGTTATCTCTCACCGTTCTTTCATGTCAAATGCTATCCGTTACGTGTTATACCAGGATATCAGGTAGTATAATACCCTCGAAAGTTGTCCCAACGTTCCACAACCCAACGTAAATAAAGGGGGCCAGTGGCCGCGGTGTTTTTTCATGTTTCCCACCACTCACACCTCACACCGACAGACAGGTGTTTTCGCACACTATATTGCGCGATAAAACATACGTAACATTTCTCCTGCACTTTTATGCTATTTGGTGTTTTTAATTCTTCGACTCATTCGCTTACCCCCCTGACCGAAAAGTCACATACCGTATTCATAAAGAATTCCATACGCAGTGGGGGGGGGGGGGTACTTCATATCCATACATGTCCAGCGTACCGGTAGTCGATTGACCATAGACCCTCGCATCCCTACACAGCAGTGCCGTGAGGGGAGGGGGAGAAGAACCTATGTACCATTTTCTGACGTGGGCCATGCCTCTATAGTGCGGTACGCGTTTCTGAATGACCGGGGCTACGTACGTACCCAACATCGCTGCCTCTACAGTGCCCTCTACAGTGCGGTAGGAGGGGTAGAGTTTTGCAGTACCCCAGGAGGCGTGTCTGACTGAGCATAGTACATATATAGTACATACATACGTGGACCATGTGCCTCTATAGTGCGGTAGGCGTTTCTGACTGAGGAACTTCCCAATACCGTTGCCTCTAAAGTAGTACCCTCTATAGTGCGGTAGGAGGGGTAGAGTTTTGCGGTTACCCCAGGAGGCGTGTCTGACTGAGCACAGCGCGCACGTACGTGGGCCATATCCCTCTATAGTGCGGTAGGCGTTTCTGACTAACCGGGGCTCCTCAACGGGAGAACTGCCCAATAAGGCATATATATATGCCTTGCAAGGCGTATGCCTTACAAGGCATATATGCCTTGTAAGGCGCATGCCTTATTTATATAGGTTTTTGTCTGCACCGTAGGTCCTACCTGGTATTTACTATGCCCCCCCCATAAGAGGCAGCTTCCAAAGTCAGAGCTAGGGTGACTTACTAATAGTATTTACAGTAGTAGTGTACTCTCTGTGTCGTAGTTTTGTGATCACAGAAGAACTGGTATCTCTCTACTTAGGATGAAGAATCGGCACAGACACTGGGTGTGCTGGATGTCGACGGGTAGAAGGGACCGTTTATTTAATGCGAAGAACACGCACATACGCCATATCGGGCAATGCCTGCCTTATAGGGTCGGCGGCTTATTCTCTGAGCTCCTCCGGGAAGGGGCCCCAGAGGGAAAAAATACGTTGCACATCCCTACCATCGTAGTTTTTTTTTGTTCGAAATAATCCTCCGCTTCTCCCATATACCCCTAGCACATATGTATTCATACGAAGTATTATTAATAGCATTATTCGTTATTCATATTATTATACGAAAATACAACGAGTTACAATAATAACATTTTTATCTCTCTGAGTGTTTCTGAGTGGTCAATGGATCAATGTTGAAGCTCATCATGCTATTTGTTTGCTTGTTTTGTTAGTGTGAACATTCTACGACGCAAAACGTTTTGTAAATACAACCCCTTCGTCGGATAATCAAACAAAACAAAAAACGATTAAAAAAAAACTCTCGTACGACTCGGAGGCGATCTATCTGCCCGCGCACGCGCGCTACTTTTTTTTATGTTGTGTGCCCGCAAAGTAAAAAATGTTTATTATATGTGATTTCAATGAGGAATATATATATATATAGGCTTTTGTAAAAAAAGACGGTATGATAAGAAGACTGTACTACGGGCAAGGACCATACATACCTACGAAACACCCGAAAACCTACCGTATGTATCCACCTGTTTTCACTCTTAATAACATCATTTAGTCCTATTCGTAATAGTAGGAGTATTTTCCCCCCGAAGTTTTTCATTGTTGTCGGCTCTCTGGCTAACGGTAGCCATCATCAGTTGGGCACTCATTGCGCTGTTTCCCTACATTGCAAAGAAAGTTTTGCTAAGAATCGTATCCCCTTCCTGTTTCGCCGCCTGTGGCCACCATCTGTCGCCTAAGACAAGGATGGGGGGTGGGTGTGTGTACTCGATATTCATGCATGTGTGAGGGTATTACCTGCTGAGCTATAGGGGTAAAAGATCGATCGATTACCCAGCCCAGGGTAATCCTTATAACAATGTAGCATGAATCCTTATAACACTCTCCCCCCCTCTGAACGGCGGGATATTTGGGACGTCGGTACCGTATACGGCCGTACGTTGACCTACCCGCTTCGTTTCAATACCTGGGGAACCAGGGAGACGTGTTATTTGGGGACGCACGCGCAAGCGTTTCTGAAAAAAGAAACGTTCGAAGTGAGATTCGAACCCGTGTCCTCGACGACGTCAAATGTGAGGGTATTACCTGCTGAGCTATAGGGGTAAAAGATCGATCGATTACCCAGCCCAGGGTAATCCTTATAACACATGGCGGTAGTCGTATGGCCATAGATCCTCGCATCCCTGCAATGCCGGGACGGAGCATGTCGGGTTTTCACCGACCAAATAGGGGGGGGGGGGGGTAAAACCGGACATGTAGGGCCACCGCATTATGTGAGTGTGGTGCCCTAATGTGATGTGGTGCCCTAGGGCTATAGAACGGTTGCGAGATAATTATACAGGTGAAAAGCCTTGTGGCCCTAAGAATAACGGTTGCGAGATAATTATACAGGTGAAAAGCCTCGTGGCCCTAAGAATAAATATTCCTAAGGCCACAAGGCTTTTCACCTGAATAATTATCTCGCAACCGTGCTATAGCCCTAGGGCACCACATCACAATTATACTGTATACTACACCACGAAAGGTCTGCTTCTAGACACCCTGGTTGGTGTTGTTATCCCATTAACTCGTCACGCCACAATGCAGGCCATCCAAGTTATACGAAAACGAACCAATTATCTATCTATACAGAGGTAATTACCGGCCTTCCTAGCCCATTCCATTACACAATCCGTTGGTCACAGTACCGAAACCGCTGGAGGAGGAGTGGAATATTACCCCAGGAGTGGAATATTACCTTAGGAGAGAAAATAAAATTTGCTCCTACCGCTTGGCACCCGTCTTGACAACATCACGCCGATATGATCCCACCCACCCGCCAGATCTGACGAAGAGCCCTTCAAACTGACCCTGGACTGCATTAATTAGCCGCCTGTCCCTGAAGGGCACACTTGACAGCCTCATTGTAACCCCCACGCACGCCGTCGTCATCGTCCATACTTTTGGCAATTTTGTGTCGTTATCAATTATCGAAAATATAAAATATGGTGGATTTTTTTTTGTGTGTTTCGGGCGTTTTGTTGTGGGATCAGGGTTGCACCGAGAGGGGGCCCTATTATCATTGCTATAATGTGTAGCATATAGCATGAGCTTTCTGCGCGTCGAAACATGCGCGTAGCAGTTATAAACTAGCCATTTATGGACAGCGGGTTTTTGGTAAATGCTTTTTCGGGAGTGCATATGGGCGGGGGGGTGTACTCATGTCGTGCACGGCCGTAGTCATATGACCATAGACCCTCGCATCCCTACAATGCCGGGACGGAGCACGTTGGGTTTTCAACAACCAGGCAGACATTGCTTGCACCAAGCGCGAAACGCCGTGAGGTATTGGGCGAGTCGCATGGAGGGTGAGCTGCATCCTGCTAAGAACCGCCTCTGAGGCGGACTTGCATATGGACGACAGCTTCAATGAGTTAATTTAATTTCTGGTGTGGCCACTTCCGGAGACAGCAATGGGTTTTACTATGTAACTGCCTCGCGGACGCCTTACCATATTAAGGGGGGGGGGGTTGGTCGTTTTTTGGTGGATGAGATAGAAGGATGTTGGATGTGGTAGCCTTCCATTTGCGTCACAGTCACATCGGTTTTGATTTGTCGCATGATACTGCTACACTTTTAATCCGGAGAGTCTCCACTTTTGTTCCCTGAGTCGTTTTTTGGAACAACACTACACATTCTCGGATGGCAAGCATAATAATAATATAGCATGAGCTTCAACATTGATCACTCAGAAGCACCCCCAAAAGAAGGTTTCTATAAAAAATAGCGTGCTACGATAGAGGTATATGTATAAGGTATACCTTTTTTTGGCTGAAACGTTTTCTGGATGTCGGAAGGGGCTCCTTAACCCATTCAGAACTGAAAGACTTATCCCACACTAATTTAAAGTAGTTTGTCCCCGAAAACGGGGTACCAGTTCTTTCTTGTACATAACATGCACTATTTTTCACTGCATACTTTTACAGTAGTAGGCAAAGGGATTTTGCTCGTCGGGTATTATACGTATTTAGCACTTTTGTTTTCTTCCAAAATCAGTTTTTTGACTCACTATTAGTATAGAGCTCCTCAATAAGCCACCACCCTCAGAAGGCAAAAACATGGTGCGCCTCTACCCCATGACGGGGGATCGTAGTAAATAGGACCTGCGTACTGCACTGAGCGTAGTATCTCTGTGTCGTAGTTTTTTTACCACAGGAGAACTGGTACCTTTTTAGGATAGAAGAATCGGCACGGACACTGGGTGTGCTGGATGTCGACGGGTAGAAAGGAAGGTTTAATGTTATGGTACTGCTGGCATGATGTGGAAACGTTTGGTAAATACCTGGTATCAGGTATAAGAATCGTATTGGTAGTACTTGGAAGGCGGTATCTTAGATGGGAACCAGGGGTTTCCAGATGGCCTTTGGCCCATCTCGCCTGCCTTTCCAGTCGTTCATCACGCGAAAACGGAATAAACCTGCTCTTCTTCTATCTCTACGCAAACAACACACGTGGGCACCAACGAGTACACGTTCCATAGGCTGACCTGGCTAGGGATACCCTGTCCTCTTATACCTAGCGTCCCTTACATTTGGCGTCGTCGGCAGGACTAGTCTAAAACGGAGAAAGTTTTTGTCCTCTTATACCTAGCGTCCCTTACATTAATGTGAAGAACACACACACACGTTCCATACAAAAAAACTATATATTAGCCTATTTTCACTAACAAAATGTGGTCCTATTTACTAGTGTTTACTATAAGTCCCCCGCAATAGCATGCGTCAAAAATGGAGGGGGAAATGGCGGGTCTGGGGGGTAAATATAAATACATATCACACATACAAACGTGCTGTACAACTTTTTGTATGATGGATATCATACGTATTACAGCAGGGTAAATGGTGATGGTAGTGCGCATTCAATTTTTGAGTACGTATATGTGAGGGTATTACCCGATCGATCTTTTACCCCTGTAGCTCAGCAGGTAGGTAATACCCTCACATATACGTAGGAAAAGGAGGAATTGGTGTGGATGAGATTGGTGGTATTCGATTAATTATGTGTCAGTTTTTTTTCCCCATCCTGACTGAATAACTGAATAATGCCCTCCCCGCACATTGTCGGAAGGCAAATGAAAGTAGGAATAATTAATAAATTGTCCCCCTATGTACGTATTCGGAGTACGAGTAGGAGGGGGGTGCTCCGTCTCGATAGAGATGCGTGGTCAACGGTCAAAGGACTAAGGCAAGCAACAAATGAGGATAGGATTAGCAAAAACTTTCTTTGTAGTATATGGAAACAACGTAATGAGCGCCCAGATGTTGGGGGTGTCTCTATTAGGAGTAGGAACGGTGCTCCGTCTCCAAAGGGATGACTGGTCAATAGTCAAATGGCTAAGGCAAGCAACAAATGAGTACGCCCCCCCCCCCCCCTCGCGACGCTTCCGCGCTTTCGGTGCTAGCAATGGCGCCTACCTTGGTCGGCGTGAAAAACCCGACATGCTCCGTTCCCGGCAGTTCAGATGCGAGGATCGTTATGGTTCATACGATCTGCGACCATGCATGAAAATGACCCCCCCCCCCCCCCCCCCCCCTTAATATGCTCGTGGTGGTACGGAGTTTTCCCGGGCAATATTTATCACGAGGTACAGCAGCAGTATAAAGTTATTTTGGTGGACAGCAGAGAGGGAGCAGAGGGATCCGCGGAGGGACTTAGAACCCCCTTCAATACCACTTCGAAGTATATATATATATTTGCAAGTACACCCCCCCCCCACTTTTTGGGCTAACTAAAGTACTTGGAATTACAGTCATCAGTAAGTAGTAGTAGTAGTAGCGGTTTAGGCGCAAGGCCGAAGATAATAAATGGTACCGGTATGGAACAACTAAAAAAGTAAAAGATAAAAAAAATGCTACTATAATAATAGTATGGTAGAGGTGTAAGCACCATGCTTTCTTTCTGAGGGAGGTGACTTGAGGACTTCTATACTAACAGTAAGTCAAAAAATGATTGCGGAGGGAATTATTACTGTTAAGCATTCCATTTGCCATCTGTCAATGTGCGTTAGTATTCCATTTGCCATCTGCCAATCAATGTGCAGCAGCTCTTCTTCTTGTTATTTCAAAATCTCAATCATACCGTTTTTACCGTTACTTGTTTGTGCGGAGGGAATTAAAAGGGCTATGATACCTATACCCGATGAAACCTATGATACCTACCTGGTAGACTTTGCGCATAGGTTTCCTTGGTTTCCGTGGTTTTCTGCTTTAGGGAATGTTATGAGTGATCAACGTTGAAGCTCACGCTGAACATTGTCGGATGGCAAAGATAATAATAATGATGAGATTGGTGGTATTCGACGAATTGGGTCAGCTTTTTCATTCTGAATGAATAATGCCCTGCACATTGTCGGAAGGCAAATAATATTGTAATAATAATAATAATAATAATAATAATAATAATAATAATAATAATGATAATAATAATAATAATAATAATAATAATAAATCCCATGGCGCCCGGACGATGAGTACGCCTCCGAGGTGCTCTTCGACGTCATCAGCTCCCGCAGCGCCCTCGCAGGCCCCGGAAACGAAGGTCAACGATTTTCTCATTTGCAATCCATCATCCATACCGACATCGGGAGAGAGGAGTTCGGAAAGGGCATGACAGCCTTCTGGCGGAGAATCGTCGACGAGCCGGACGCGTTCCCACCAGAATTCTGGCAGCTCTTCTTGCAGTCGAGCGTCACCGCGTTGGGGGGGAAATGCCGGCCGGTCTGCGTTGGCATGACATGGAGGAGGCTCGTCACCGCAGGGGCTATGCGACAGTGGCGGCCGCGGTTGGAGGAGGTAAACCGAGAGGTGAGGCAGTTTGGGGTCGCCGTACCCGGCGGAGTGGAACATGTGGGACTGAGGGCTAGGACGCTACACGAGACAGGCAACTGGCTCATTCTCACGGTCTTCAACACCGTCAAAAGGACGGCGGTGCTAGAAGAGGTGGCAAACTGCGTGCCAGCGCTCACGCCGTTAGTAGCCAAGTGCTACGGCACAAGACCAGCCGACGTGTTTTTCCGGATGGACTCAGGGGAGACCAGGAAGATCGCTTGCTCCAGTGGTGTCCAGCAAGGGGACCCCATGGGACCGGCAGTGTTCTGCCTGGCGTTGCGACCGGGGCTGAAGCGATTCCGACAGGCATTCGAGGGAGAAGGCGTGGAAGCCTTCGCGTACATGGACGATGTCTCTCTCGGCCTTACGGGGATCACGGCCAACACGGTTAGAGCATTCGCCTTCCTCCGGCGAGAGCTGGATGACATCGGCATTGTGGTCAACCCCGCCAAAACAGTGGCACTACCACCCAAAGGGCACGCCCCAACGCCGGAGGAGATTTCGCTCCTGGAAAGCGTAGACGTCCGCATCGCAGACGACGGAGGGGTGACGGTGGTGGGTGTCCCGATCGGCACGGAAGAATACGTGAGGGGGCGAGCTATGGAGGGAGTAAGGGATGGAGGCACGGACCGCCTTGCGCGCTGCCTCGCCAACATGCCCGATAAACAAGCAGCGGCCCTCATCGCCGTCGAATATCTCGGGCAACGGACGAGCTACCTCGAAAGGGCTCTGGACCCGGGGCTGTCCCTCGAAGCGTGTAGAAGGGCAGACAGCGGGGCGCAATGGGCGTACGAGAAAATCCTCGAGCTACCGGGGGCGGCGGAGGCACAGTCGTTTTTCCAGGAGGGGTGCCCGGATAGTCGGCTGACTCTCAAACCTTACCAACAGGCCCAAGCACGCCTTTCTACGGGAGCGGGAGGATTAGGACTGCCGTCGACAGAAGCGAGGCGAATGTCTGCCTCAATTGGGAGCAGGGTGGGGACCCTGCCAGAGGTCTTAGCAGACCTCACAGGCCCGCTCGGTAACAAAGTCAGACGGGGGTTCCCAGAATCGAGCATCATTGCTCAGCTTGAAGCAAGCTTGCAGGAGATCCGCGACACATGGGGGGTGACGCTGGGAGAGATGGCGGGCATCGTCCCTGAATCTTGGCTGGAATGAGCTCTAGGGGCAGAGGGGGACCGGCCCCCAGAGGCCGACATGCTGGCTGCGCATGACGCCGTAACCACCAATTCACGGAAAGCCCAACAGAAGCTGGGCAAGCTGGTGAATCAGGGCCGACACGCTGCCCACACTGCTTCGCTGGAGAAGCTACCGGAGACGGCACGCCCCCCCGGACCAGGCGACCCGCTGGGGGTGTCCGAGACCAAGGCCTTCGCCAAGGCTCGCTATAGGAGTCTACAGGGGGCAGGAGCCACGGCATGCCTTCGGGCGAGGACAACGGATTCACTACGTGTCATACCTTTAGCAGAGTTCGTGGGCATGGGAAGGCGTTTCATTGGGATCGAGGAGCACGTAGCAGTGAGGTGCCCCTGCTGCGATGCAGTCGACATGGACACCCGCCACGCACGCATCTGCCCCAGAGCGGGGGCCCAAGTGAATCAACACCGGCCGCTCGTCCACGCGCGATGTCCCGCACGTTGAAGCGTCTAGGAATTGAACACCAAGTAGAGAGCGGCGAACCGTTCACCGTAGACCGAAATCTGCGGATGGACATTGTAGTCAGGAGAGGAGGTCTCCGGGACGCTCCAAACAGGGAGTACAGGGAGAAGTCCATCCTGCTGGACGTCACCCATGCTGACCCTCAAGCGCAGGTACACCTGCGAGGAGGCAGTGCTGATCACGATGGATCAGCTGCCTCTACCTCCGAGGCGCGCAAGCGCCAACACTACGCTCGTCCGGGACATGTGTCCTTCGACGAACGGAGTCACAAACTTGCCACCTTAGCAGTGGAAAGCTTTGGGCGTCTCGGGGTAGAGGGCAGCAACTTCATCGACCAGCTGGCAGCCAGCGTCGTGCGGGGGAGGGACGATGGGTCCATGGCTAGAAAAGGGGTGGTGAAAGAACGCTTGTTGCAAGTCGTTTCGGTGACCACACAGGTCGCCATTTCTAGGAGGGTATCGCGGTTCAAACTCCAGCTCAGGGACCGCCAGCAAGTGAAGAGGAGCAGGGGGGGGGGGGATGACAGACCCACACCGATGGCGTGGGGATGGAGCTTGGATGCGGTTTAGGACCTAAGAACCTAAGAATAGAACGTGAAGAGTGCATATTGGGAAGGAGGGAGCAAGGACAACAAATCGAGTATTATTGTAGATAAATCTGGGCGGGAAGTAGACATAGAAGGATGCTAGACTTTGCGCATAGGTTTCCTTCGTTTCAGTGGTTTTCTGCTTTCGGGAATGTTATGAGTGACCAATGTTGAAGCTCATGCTGCACATTGTCGGATGGCAAAGCTAATAATAATTATCTAGACATTTGTTAGTTTTCGTCTACGAGAGGCACACGTTGTAGGGGGCGGGGGGGGGCGGGGTGTACTCATGTCAAGAATGGCCGTAGTCATATGACCATAGACCCTCGCATCCCTACAATGCCGGGACGGAGCATGTATCGGGTTTTCACCGACCAGGCAGGCATTGCTAGCACCAACCTCGAAGCGAAACGTGAGGTTTTCGGCGAGTCGCATGAAGGGTGAGCTGCACATCCCACTAAGAACCGCTTGTCACGCGGACTTGCATATGGATGACAGCTTCAATGAGTTGATTTAATTTCCGGTGTGGCCACTTCCAGAGACAGCAATGGGAGCACTATGTAACTGCCTCGTGGGTGCCTTCCCATACATAAACAATACGTGGTACGGTAATTCCCCTTGTGCGGAGAAAAGGTTCTCCACCCCGCACGAATGATCTAACAAGACCGCCAGCTGTGATAGACCGCCAAAAACAAAATAGGAGCGGGGGGGGGTAAACTCATTTGTTGCTTGCCTTCCTTAGTCATTTTTTACCATTGACCACGCATCCCTAAATTCGAGGGAGGGGGCGGATACAAATATTTTCGCAAAAATAGAGGGACGTACTAAGTATCATATATACACCAATAATAATGAGATCATAAGGAGAGAGGTTGTAATTAATTAATTTCGCAAAGAAAAATAGGGATATACCACTAATAAGTATCATACTTCGTATGAGAGACCAATAATAATGGGATATTAAGGAGAGGAGGGGTTGTAATTAATGAATTTCGCAAAGGCGGGTTTTACTACAGTAAGTGTAGTTGTACTATTAATAAGTGTAGTTTTACTAAGTGTAGTTTTACTACATGTAAGTATCATATAGAGACCAAAAGGAAGGAGATAATACGGAGATGGGGTTGAAATTAATTAATTTCGTAGAAGGAGGGAAAAACGACAGTAGTAAAATAAGTATCATTCATAGGCCAGTAGAATAATATGAAAAGAGCGGTTTTGATTAAGTAATTTCGCAAAAGAGGGAGACCAAAATTAATAAGTATCATGCAATAATAAGGAGCGGGGGTGTCATTTTATATTTCGCAAAAGAGAGGGGTACATATATATATATCTCTATATATATCACAGGTCAATAACAAGAAGAGGCGGTGTAATTAATGCATATATTTCGCAAAATTGAGGGGTACATATTTATTTATGCATATATTATATGTATATCATAGATAGGCCAATAATAAGGAGAGGGGTTGTATCATAATGCAAATATTTCGCAAAACAAAAAAGCTAAGGATTGATGAGGGGGGAGAAGGCTGAGAAGATTGAGGTGTCGGGGGGCTGGATTGCAATTAGAGCAACTAATTTCGCAGAAGAAGGGGAACGCAAACTAGACTATTAATACATACTACCGCTCACTGTGTACCGCAATATTAGGATCGTCCGAATGTAATATTAGAGTACAAACGGTCGCTACATTTGGGCCTGCTCACTGTGTACCGCAATATGAGGGTCGTCTGGATGTAATATTAGTGTACAAACAGTCGCTACATTTGGGCCACGATGTGTACCGCAATATTAGGATCGTCTGGATGTAATATTAGTGTACAAACGGTCGCTACATTTGGGCCTGCTCACTGTGTACCGCAATATTAGGATCGTCTGGATGTAATATTAGTGTACAAAAAAACTGCGTATTGGTTACACGCGTCGACCCGTATATATCCCGTCCGTTCCAGGGGGGGGGAGTGTTCTAAAGCTTAGATTGGGTAGATAATTAATATATTATTTCCCTTCCGACAATGTGCAGGGCATTATTCATTCAGAATGAAAAAGCTGACACAATTCGTCGAATACCACCAATCACATCCAACCAATTCTCCTCCCCTTCGTGTACTCAATAGAATACGCACTACCACCCTGTACAGATAATTCGTTAACCTTTTGTACCAGTAGCCGAACGGACTAATACCTTAACAGCAGGTAATACACCCCTCACATTTACTATGTCCTGCCGACGACGCCGTGCGCCATGATATTACCCAAAGGGGCGCAGGAATGTCGTTTGCTGAGTGGCTACGTACTCACCCATCATATCATTAGTCTTTTCCATGCTTTCTCTCACCTCCATCCAACGCACAATGCAGGACTCCCCAGACAGGGATAAAGCTGCAGCAGCAAAAGCAGTAGTAGTAGTAGATCACATGAAGCAGAGAAATCGATCAATCAAGCGAAACTGGTTCATGTGCCGGGTTGCCAGTCTCGTGCCGGCGTTGCTGGAAGGAACTACGACAATGGATTGGGGGGGGGCAGCGGGTGTCGGCGGCTCCAGGCGGCTGTCGTCCGAAAGGATCCGTAAGGATCCAGATAGATAGGCAGTTAATCGAGGGCACGGGTTCGAATCTCACTCTTCGGTATAGAAACGCTTGGGCGTGGGTGCTTCCCGAAAAACATACTTCCCTGGTTTCCCCAGGTGTTAACGAAGCGGGTAGTAGGTCAACGTACGGCGGTATACGGTACCGTTTCGTCCCTAATATCCCGCCGTTCAGAGGGGGGGGGAGAGTGGTAGGAGGATTGTGCTACAAGGATTACCCTGGGCTGGGAAATCGATCGATATGTTTTACTCCGGAGATAGCTCAGTTAGGTAAAACACCTTCACATTTGACGTCGTCGAGGACAACACGGGGTTCGAATCTCAAGTCGAACGTTTGTTTTATGAAAACGCTTGCGCGTGCGTCCCTAGAAAGACATGTCTCCCTGGTTCCCCAGGTATTGAAACGAAGCGGGTAGGTCAACGTACGGCCGTATACGGGTAGGTACCGATGTCCCAAAGATCCCACCGTCCAGAGGGGGGGG
>MEHQ01003881.1:341392-353823 GCA_008828725.1 Saccharina japonica | reverse complement strand
TGGTCGATCTTAACGAGGAGTGAATTTCGGGTTTTACCAGAAATTTCTGGTTTTTTCTGGTTTTTTCTGGTTTTACCAGAAAAACTTCATCCCCGAAAAAACAGGCCTCCAAGTTTTTCTGGTAATCCCGTAAATTTCTGGTTTTTATGGGTACGATCGGGCAGCCCCACCGTGCCAGCCGTGCCACCCCTCACGAACACACAGGGCTGGCCAGGGTTGTCCCCGAGGTCCTCCACAGGCCATAGCCGAGCGCAGAAGGCGCAAAAGCTTTTTGAGCTCTCACAATCGAGTTGACACAGTGACCGCACCGAGGTACCCGACCGACCGAGCTCGCGGAGGGCTGTAGCTCAAACCTGCGTTGGGCGTCGTAGCGCGACGAGTTGGTGGTGGATTCCACTCTCCGAGGCACCGATACCTGCCTACGAGCCAGGCCGACCGTTGTGGGACCACCACACGGATGGTTACCGAGAGCGCTGCTGCTGTAGTGACGGTTTTGTGCCTGGTGGACGATTATTAGCGAGGCAACTGAAGCTCGTACTTGTTAAGAACCCATTTTAGAAAATACCGAAATTTCCGAGAAAACCAGAAAAATACTTTTCTCGTTAAGATCGACCCTTATACTATTAATAATAAGGCGAGCAACAAATATGAGTAACCCCCCCTGCCCCTTCCCCCAGCAGATACTCCAGAAGAATGTGATATAAGGAGAGTTTTGCCTCCAGAGGGGTGCAGTAGTAGGTTTGTCGGTGCTGAGTTACTCGTCCATCATGTCATTACTACTGTAGTCCTTCCATCATTCATTGTTGCTGTCGCTCTTATCGATGCAACCCGTTTTTTCCATATCATGATTCAATGGCTGGTTTGTTTATTATTGAGTACCACAGGTAGATAGATATGCCTTGGTACTTATTGCTGCGTCATCGGAGGCCAACAAACGTCACCATCACATTTATTTATAATCGTTCGAACACACAACCCCTACGCGTACTATTGTTAATACCATCAATACGTACGTACACAGCAGTAGCAGTAGTACCTCTATCACAGGTAGATTGCACGTATATATCGGGAGGATGCAGTTCTGCAAACATATTATTACTGCAGCATTGTACCCGTAGTGGTTCTTATTACGTTCGCCCGGCCGGATCTCATCATCATGATGTATGTTATGATAATACTGACTGACACCAGCACACAGCCACACAAACGAGACGCCGCAGCCGCATCACGGATTTTTTAGAACCAAGAATGAGAATTCCAATTTGCTGTTGTTGTTGTTCTTGCAGCTATAATCTGGGTGCACACCAATCTGTGGGTGTGTGTATACATACTACGTAACGTGTATAGCACTGCTGTACTGCTTGTTGCTATGTGTGCTATACCACGTATCGTGTGCGTGTACTGCTTGCTGTGTGTGTTGTGCTACTGCTGCTGTGTGTGTGCTGTCTGTGTCTGTTTGTGTGCGTTCTTCCTACTCATCATCGTCGACTTATCCGACACACCAACAACATCACCATCAGTCGTCACAGCAGAGCAGCGGTGTTACATGCGGATTCTTCACATCCTAACCTATAGATAGATAGATAGATGTATACAATCTGATGCCAGCTCTCTCAGAGCTACTCGTGTGTACGTATGATATGTGCATCTCGAGATTCGCCAATGCAAAACGACAAGCGTCGTAGGTCCGTTGCTGCTTATGCTGTCTGCATGATACAGCAGTACAGACAGCAGAGCTGATGATTACCATATAATGGAAAAGCATGTACGTACGTACGACGTACGCACGTACGTACTACAGCACTGCTGCTGGCTGTATGTTCGTACGTCGTGCCTGGTAGATATTCATGTATGATATGATATGTATGTGCGTAAAGATATGATAGATTACGCCGGTTGAGCATTTTACGTCTGGTAGCTGAAGATTTTCTCTAGAAATAAAGAACCATATCTATGCGTACCACCAGTATATCCTTGTTGGAAGAAGAGGAACAACTTTTTTTTAGCGTTTTTTCTCTCATATCGTATCTCATGTACGTACGAGTACGTACGTAGTACGTACGTACCAGATATCAAGTTCGTATCGTATTCGCATTCTACGTACAATCGTTATTGTATAGGTTTTAGAACAAAAAACGCTATTCTTGTATTTTTGTATTTTCATTCATCGTTGCAATTTCATTTTTTTTTCAGTTCAACTTCCTATCAATCAATCTTTGGTACCCACCCTGTACCTGAACATAAAGCCAGTTTGTACATTAATATTCAATCTAAACGTTGCTTATGTTCAGGTACACAGTGGATATGATTTTTAGAAGATCTCGAAGGGTTTCAGTGTATCGCAGGAAAAATACTTAGAAAATGCACCGACGCACCGGCCGCTAAATCTTATCCGAATTTTAAATTCCCGCCGCCTCTGGTCCCGACTTCAACTCTTGCACCCCCTCCCCTTGATCAACCATATGGCTTCTTACCGAGAACCGGCTGCTGTACAACTCTCCACCGCACCCCACCACCCACCACAACACACAACAACAACAGCAGCAACAAAAACACATCCGAGACATCCACTTTTTCCATCAGCAACAACAACAGCAGCAGCAGCCTTCATCCACAGCACCAAGACCAAGCAGCACCTACAAGCTCTGCGCCTGACTACTACTGCCTGTGTACGAGTTTCGACAACAACAGCTACTACAACAAGGTGAGAGGTAGGTGCTCTTCTTGTTATCCCTCCGCGTATTTGCTTGTACATACCACAGCCCCACCGCAGGCTAGTAGCTGCGGACGACGTAGGGATTTTCTGTAGCATGTAGTACGAGAAGGTGGCTGCTATGCGGCTGCTGCTCGCTGCTGTGCTGTCCTTCCTTGCTGCGCGTGCCGCGGCTTCCGTCGCTCTTCAAGCCTGCTGGGAATAGTAGCTCGATCGACCATTTAGGGCTTGTACGATGCGTTTCATGCTCTCTCCTCTTCTTTCTTTCTATAATAGGTTTAGAATGAGGATAATCTCTGGCACAGAACAATCAACATGTTATGCTCGTACAGCAACAGTAATCGGAGCATCCTCCCATTGTTTGGTTGCTGCCTACACTCGAGAGAGCTGTAGGCCACACAACGCGCCACCATGATGACGGACAGACATGATGATAAAACATGATGGCCCTTCTGGCGCACAGGAAGGTCGTTGTGCTCGTATATCGCTGCTGTGCAGAGATGGCGCCTGCTGTGTCAGAATCCGGAGCCACGAACTGGTACACAGCATAGCAGTGGCAGATCATAAGAGCATAGAGACTTGATTGACTGCTTGCCGGCTTGTCGCGGGCGATCGGCGGCTGAAAAAAACTTCAGGTACAGCAGGTTACAGCAGTACGAGTAGTCTGACTTATTCGTATCATATAGTTGACTTGCCGGGCGGCTGAATGTTTTTTCGTATTATTTCTGGCTTGTATTACTGACTCACCTGGTGCAATGTAACTACGTACAGTTGTAGTATATGATACTCTGCTATTAATAGACGTAGTGGTCTGATATGTACGCTGCAACGTCGGCGGCCAGAAAAAAAAACTGTTGGGTAACGTTACACGGCAACCCATCCACCCACACCCACCCGCGCATAGTAAGAGGAGCCACTCGTACTCGTACTGCGTCCTTCGTGCACTGCGTGGGCACATCGCTGAAACGGTTCCTCCTTCCTCCTTGGATCCTTGTTTTGTTTTTCGCGTTTTCCCTCTTTTGCCCTCCCTCCCCCCCCCCCCCCCCCCCCCCCGCGTCCCTTCTCGCTATGCAGGAAACGCACTACAACCAACGGATCTCTTACTGCTCTCTTCTAACGTACCGTTCGTGATCAAGAGCACCGCCAGCAGCACCGATACCATGGCCGGACCCACCACCACCAAGCCCTGCATGAGCCACGTCCACACCTTCAACCACGTCGGCGGCCGCCCCGACGAGCGCCTCGGCTCTCGCGGGTCCTTCACGCCTGGCGTCCGCATCATGTCCGGGGGGCAGCGCCTGGGCGAGCAGGTTTCTCCTTTCATGGACAACAACGACGACACCCACCGGGGCAAGGTGCTCTTCGTCTCGAAGACCCTCAAGCCCGACCTGTCCGGCGAAGCCCGCACCAACGTAGTCGGAGGCCGCCCGACCGAGCGCCTGGGCGTTCGCGGCTCCTTCACGCCCGGAAGCAAGAAGAGGTTCCTCGGAGGCACGCCCCGCGACATGCCGATCGGAGCCACCATCAACCCAGGGAAGGTTCTGTTCGTGTCTTCCACCCACAAGCCCGACATGTCCGGCGAGGCCCGCGTCAACGCCGTCCGCCCCGACGAGCGCCTCGGCTCCCGCGGCTCCTTCACGCCGGGCGTGCGCGTCATGTCGGGAGGCCCGCGCGGCCGCGACGGCGCACCCGCGAAGGCTACCTGCAACCACGACGGCGGCGCAGTCGTGCTCCACGTCTCGACCACCCTCAAGCCCGACCTGTCTGGGGAGGCCGGCTACAACGCGGTCGGCGGCCGCCCGACGGAGCGCCTGGGCTCCCGCGGCTCGTTCACCCCCGGAGGGAGGGCCTGGCTGGGGGGCGCGCCTCGCGACGTGCCGCTCGAGGCTTCCGTCAACCCCGGTAAGGTTCTGTTCGTGTCGTCCGTCCACAAGCCCGATTTGAGCGGCGAGGCCCGCACCAACGCGGTCCGCCCCGACGAGTGCCTGGGCACCCGGGGTTCCTTCACGCCCGGCGCTCGGCGCTGGCTTGGGGGCGAGCCCAGGGACGTCCTGGCGGAGCGCGAGGTTGAGGACCACGGGACCGTCCTCTTCCCGCCGCCGGCGCCGTGTGCTGCTGCCCCTAGCGACGACTACGAGCACTACGAGGAGGCCAATGAGGAGGAGGAGGAGATTGCGGCGTGGGACGAGCGCCAGCCGCTTGACGCTGTCCCGGTGAACTACGGGGCGGCAGCGGCGGCGGCGGCGGTGGTGATGATGGTCGACAACAGCAACGGCGGCAGGGCGGGGATGGTGAAGCAGAACAGCGGCGTGTTTCTTCGTTCCTGCGGCAGCGACACCCACCTCTCGGCGCTTACCAGCGAGTCCCCCCGACCTGCGTTCTAACCTTACGGTATCATCACAGGATGCGAGTATGATTTGGGTGATATAGAGAGGCAGAAAGCATGAGACACGGGGCGGGAGGGGGTGTACTCATGTCATGCATGTCCGGGGGGGGGGGGGGGGGGTTTCCGAGTGTCGAGTGCCTGCAGCGTCGTGAGTTTTTCGTCGTTGCAGGTTACAACATGCCAGTACCTGGTACCATTATGCACGTACAATAATATTACCAGGGGTTAACACTTCCGTTACATGTATTTGTGCCGTATAGATATAGATATGATAGCATGAAAGTACACAAGTATATTGTTCTTTTTTTTTGTGGTTTGTTTGTGGTGGTTTTTTTCTTGTGTGTTTTGCATGAGATTGATGCACCTTCGTCGATCTCATTGGTAGATTGTATACCACCATGTTGGGCGGTAAATGTAACAACCGCTCGGACTACTGTGGTGTGAATACCAAACGTGGATTATATCCCCGGCCATAATGATGTTCCCTTAGTAGTATTGTTCTGGTTGCTTTCGTGGGACAAGAGGTCTCTCCTCTTTGACCCCGCGGGAAAGCTAGCGAGATGGCCCGGGAGAGGGGGGGGGGGGGGTAGGAGGGGGCGGGGGGAAGGGGGGCAAGGGATTGCAGCGGTCGTTTGTGTCTGTTGAACTCGCTCGGTGCTGCGTACGAGTCACCCGACGACGGACAGCAGTTCCACCAATGTTTTTAGTACCGCCCCAAAGGGTAGAGTAGGTATTAACAGTAGACGACTACTGGTTGGTACGGTTTTAGTTGATTATGATGTAGTAGTAACGTTGTCTCGACAGCAACGAACGGGTGCTTGCGCGCTCCAATTTTTTTATGTCTCGTAGTTCCATGGAGCGCTACACAATGGTACGTGGTTTGAAGAGGCTTGGACCCTCTTGGTACCGGTCGGTGTCGATTTTCTTTCTTTTTGTCACGAAGGCTACGTAAATTCGTACGTAGTTCATGGGATTTTTTGGGTGGTGATTTTTTGGTGTAGAACGTGATACCGTCATTCGTGCCAGGTATATACTTACTATTAGTACAGATATACCAGGTATAGGTCTTCGGGTTGGGACTGGTTGGTGTAGAACGAGAAACCCATCTTGTCATGCCGGGTTTATACCAGGTAGTTTTTTGGGTGGTGACTGGTTGTTTGTAGGACGTGTGCAAGCACAATAAATAGTGCGCACAGCAAAGCAATAAATCAACGATTTCAAAAACAATATTCCACGGCGACACACTTTTTGTTTTTGTTTTTTGTTTAATATTCTGTTATCGCGGCACCAGAAGAAGCTCCGCGGCAATGCATCGTTATGACTTCTGCGTTGCATTGCATCACTATTAGTAGCGACCAGGAGAAAAGGCCGTCAGATTCCTACCACCGACGACTGCCACAGCATCCATTCGTTGATGCACAGACTTGAGACTTTGTGGTTCATCCACCATTCAATTTAACGTATTTGTTTGTGATCGTTTGTTGGTCGTTTTTACCTCGCTCAGCGATACACCACGAACACACTTTCATATGCTTTGCAATGAAACGGATGCATGGTAATGGATGCATGGTAATGCCTAAGTTCATCCACTAATTTTGTGGTTATTTTTTTTTGTGATATATTGTTGATCGTTTTATTGCCACCGCAATACACAACACACGACGAGCCTCTGCACTCATGAACACTATAATAATACTTCTAAAACGGACGCTATTTGTACCACACGGAGCGAACACGTAAAAGAGCGTTTGGTCTTGAATTGTATACCCTAAGTTCTTACATTTCCGTCAGCGGTATATCATTCGAGTGCACCCTAAACAGTATCGTCCGTCTTTCTACTTGGTAGTCTACTTACAAACTACCGACCGAATTAAAATTAATTGTGGAAGGAAGTGTGAAGTCAAGCTAAATATTTACCCAGCCGAGGTAGATACCGTTTGACAGAAAACGGTACACCGAGACATAAAAAGGTACAATTTCACTTTGGTTTGTTGGTCCTTCATCTAATCTCAATCTTATACCGTTAACTAGCGTAAAAAACACTGGTATACCGTTGTTTGGTTATTTTGGCCAGCCGCGGAAGATTTGCCCGCACAAGTGAGACCCCCCAGATGTATATTACGTACACCCATAAAATTATGTTGTTTCAACGAGGTGGTGGGATTTTGTCGCCAGACTGTCGTAAGGCATTTTCGAGGGTGATTTTGTTTTGGGACTTCGGCTAGCGGCGGCCACCACCCCGACCAGGAATACAACCCCAGCCCTGACCAGAGAGGCCTACTTCTGCTTGGCTGCTGCGCCGTGGGGTCTTTGTGCTCGGAAATACTCTTCTATTAATAGTTATGGATGTATTAGTTGCTGTGCGGGCACTTCCAAGGCACTTTTCGCCTGCTGCGCGGGCAGATTTACGCGAGATACCATCATTGCTGTCACCCATCGACCGCAGGGATAAAACAAAATAAGAGTATTGCACACCTCCGACAGATCATCTAGATCATCTAGATCACATCTAGATCATCTAGATCACATCTAGATCATCTAGATCACATCTAGATCATCTAGATCACATCTAGATCATCTAGATCATCTAGATCATCTAGATCATCTAGATCATTCATACTTTATGATCTAGATCTTTCAGGGCAGATAGCTTCCTGATTTGTATGATCTGTATGATCTAGCTCATGTTGCCGGGTGGGTGCCGTGTAATCTGCGTGATCTAGGACAGGTTTCCTGGGTTGGATCTGCTATGTTTAGATCCTGCACAACCTCTCGTAACGGCGGGCTACGATCTAGACTATATCATCTATAGAATCGGAACTGATTTATAAACAGCCGATTTTCCTGATTGAGAATTGCCTTTCCGATGAGAATGAAAATCGAAAATATTGGTTTTAGAATTGTAAGAGATGTACTTCCCTCACAGTCATTTTTTTCACTGTAAACTATTGTCAGTTGTGACACCCGTCGATGACAAAAAAAAAAAAACGAAATCGGCATCGGCAGTCTCAAGATGTCGAAGATCCCAGAAAATCTTGATTTATGGGCGAGGTACCTCGCCCATAAATGCAAATTCCCTTTAACCCTTGTTTTTTCGAGCCCGTCAAGGTTGATTTCAATTTTGTTTTCGTGGATCGATACCCAACAACGAGGAACATATTTTCTAGGTCAAATTTTGATCGTGAGCGAAATACAAAACAATAACAAAGTACTAAAATCGATTTTCATTCTCATCGGAAAGGCAATTCTCAATTAGGAAAATCGGCTGTTTATAGATGATCTGATCGAGATGTCAAGTAAGTATAGTTTTTCTACCAAAAATATGTTTTCATGTTTTTCGCGCGCGCTGCCGTTGAAAAAAAACAAAAAACGTATAATTCGTATGTATAGCAACAATAGCACCATTCATGCTTGTTTGTTGACATTTTAATCTTCGTTGACTCCTCACGCAACAATAACAAGTATGTGCGGTTAACAAAAGGAACGAGTGGACTATTAGCACGGGTGAGTGCGGGATGCCCGCAAGAAAAAACGTAACACTGGTGTTACGAGTGATGTAATTGTTATTATTCTCATGTCCATCCGCGCCTCCTTCGAGGGGGCGGCAAGCCAAGCAAGCCCGCTTCAACTTCTCTACAAACCCTCGTCACGAGCGCTGCCAGTGTGTGTATCTCTTCCTGGTTGCCACACACTGTGCTTGTTCTGGCTACTACTGCAGTACGGCACTGCAGTCAAGCAATCCCTGGATGCGTTGCCGCCCCGGAATGTCTCAGGACGCCATTCAAGCTCCGTCGCACTTTTGTTTCGGTGGGGCAACCACCTACTTCTTGCCGAAAAAGAGCCATCATTCGACGGTTACAGCAAAGCACCACCACCATCACCACCACCACTCGCTATGGATAGTATCACCAAAGCGAGGAGAAACTCAACTCAGGCAACCGGACTGGGTCACACCGACCGAGACAGTCCCTGCTCTTGTCGGTGTTGGCGTCGGTATCGCAGCTTCGATATCGCAACGATAATTCAGTGCGTCTGTGTGTACCGTCGCGTTGCCGCGGTCGCCGCTTTAAAACGCGCTGCGAGAAAAAAAAAAAGAAGGAGCTTGCCCGCAAGATTTCGTAGTGCATGTTAATAGCGCAAAACATCGCCGCTCCCGCCCACTGCTCGAAAGGGATTAGTAGTGCAAAAATCGCCGCTCCTGCCCATTGCTCGAAAAGGATTCGTGGTCAATGGTCAAATGACCAAGGCAGGCAACAACAAAAAGTACGCCCCCGTTCCTAACCCTCGCCCCCCCATCGCAAGCAAGCAACCCATCTCCATCAACTCAGATTACGACTGCACGGTTAGCCTTCAGTCTGCTGCAATAGATGGACGGCGGTATGATAACGCAGGGCGAGGTCTTAACAACTCCCCAAAACAAATCTACACCCCTACGGACGCAGCAAGGCACGTGACCTTAATAAACCAGAGGCAGGGGCACTGTTATTAATAGAGACTGCTGCTAAAAGGTCGGCTGAAAACTGAAGAAGAAGAAAAAACAGGCAAAAAATAACAACCAACGGCAGCAAATGGAATGACGAAAATTTATCGGGTGCGGCGGCAAGCCGGCTGCAAAACTACGTACAGCAGGAGCGCACAAACCACACGACAACTACACCTAGCCCCCCCTAGCAGCTGCAAGGGACCAATCAGTAATCCTCCTCTTCGAAGCCGGAGGACGTTTTTGCCATGGAGGGCAAGAAAGGAGCCAGCACGATGCCAACACGCCCTACACACTTGAAACCCGGGGTGATCTCCCCCTCGAAGTAGCGGACCTGCAAGCCCGCGTCCGGCGTGTCCCAAAGGAAGAACTTGTTCAGCACAAATTCTCTGTCTACCCGGTCCACCACCAGCAGCATCTCGGTAACCTGACACGATGGCGTGCGCATCGAAAAAAACGTGAGACAAAATGTAAAAAAAAAACACGAAGAGAGCACGAGCAAGGCGCGCCGCCGCCGAGTGTACCGTAAAGCTCCGGCGTGTCTGGGTGCCTTATTTTTTTTTGTTTATGTACCTGCCTGCACAAAAGCGCAAGTGTTTGTGGTTGTGCTTGTGTTTGTGCTCGCGCTTCCGCGGTGCGTCTGAGTTATTTCAAGAGAGGCGCGGCTCAGTATCGATCTACACACGAGTTTAATAAACAGTCACGTGAACGTCTCCCGGAGATAATCGGTCCCATCTTATGCCCCCTCTCCGGTCCTCTTGGTATGTTGAGTCATGACGCATGCTACGATAGAGGTGTACCATGTTTTTTCTGAGGATGCTCACTTTTGGAGCCCTAAACTTCACCCAAAAACTGATTTGGCCAGAAAATAAGAGTGCCACTCGATGAATAATCCCATGGTCTAAGTATACACTGACGAATAATCCCATGGTCTAAGGGTCGTTCTTATCGAGCAACTTTTCCCCCAAAAAATTCCAAATAAATTTTCCAAAAAAAACCAGGAAAATCAAGAAAAAACAGAATTAATTTGGAAATTTGGAATTATTACAGAGGGCAAAATATTTGGAAGGCTTCGCATTCCAAAATTTGGATTTTTTTTTTTTTGGAAAATATGGAAGTCCTAAAAATTGCGCGAAAAAATGATTTGAAAAATTTTTGGAAAAAAGTTGCTTCGATAAGAACGACCCTAACCCTTTTAGAACTGCAGTCCCGTTTTGGGGACAAACCACTCTAATTCCAAGTAATTTGTCCCCAAAACGGGACTCCAGTCCTATAAGGGCTAAATATACACTGAAAACGCTTGGGTTGAGGATGGAACTCCGACGAGTTTGGGTCGAGGAGCGCCCCCGTTCAGAAAACGTTTCAGCCAAAAAAAGGTATACCTTATACCTCTATCGTAGCACGCATCTCATGCTACGGGAGTGGTCACTTGAGGAAAGGACGCGTGCTATGTACGGTAGAGGTAGCACTTTTTGGCTGAATCGATTTCTGAACGATCGGGCTCCTTACCTCAAATTCGTCGGACACTCATTTTTGTGACGAATAATGTTTCAGGGTATACTTGGGGGTCATGCGATTTCTCATCCGGCAGCACTTTTCTTTTCCTCCAAAATCCTTTTTTCGGTGAGGTATAATATGACGCTCCTTAAGTGAGGAGCTCAGAAAAAACATGGCGCACCTCTCTACCGTAGCATGCGTCGGAGCTCTATACCCCACCGAAAAACTGATTTTGGAGGAAAATGGAAGACGCTATGATATGTACCCGAAGGACAACCCCTTGGTCTAGCTGTACAATGCAAAAAACATGGCAATGCAAGACTGGAATCATGCCGACGAGTTTGGTTTGAGGGGCCTATTTCATTCAGAAAAAAAAAAACAGCCGAAAAGTGCTCGTACCTCTCTCTCGTAGAGACGAAAAATGCTACCGCTATCAGTAGTCGTTGCTGGTGCTGTCGTGGGGGCGTACGAATGGTGCCGACGTGACCACGGAAGGGGTACAGGCTACAAAAACAAGCTTTAAGCTTTGCTACTATCTGTCCGGCCTTCACATGGCGGGCAAGCCGGCACCGGTATTGTCGCAAGCAAGGAAGGTATGTATATATATATATATATATATCAGATTGTGTCCCCCTCATACGGAATGTACACCCTGCATGAGGACATATAAAACCCGTGAGCACGCGCGATCGAAGTATCACACTCAGCTATAGCAAAGATGAGTTTCGACTAAATCCTCGATCTCACAGCTGTTTTTTTTCATTTTTTTTAAAATACATATATAATGGCATGGCATCATATTAATAGGAGAGCGAAAAACACACCGTCAATGGAAAGGGAACCCATGGTCTCGACGGACAAAAAAAAACAAACAGAAACGGGCCGCGGCAGCTCCCCAGAAAACAGGGCAACTGTTCGCGGCACTACCACGGAAGGTAGCTGTTCGTAAAAATCGGGCGTCAGTGAGCCAGTTTTACGAATTAGACGATGTTGGATAGCTTAAACGAAAGGTATGGACAACACAATGCCACCACAGCACCTTGCAAGTGGTAGATGTACTTGTAGAACTAGAGTTCGAGCAAAACAACAGAAAATGCGATTTAACCTGCTTTCCCCCCAAAAAAGCAAAAAAATGTAACAGCAAGCGGAAGTTATCGTACACGCTTCGGGGCACCGCGTGGTCCATATTATTACGCACCTCTTTTTGGGGCATCTCGATGTTCAGGTCCGTGTTCGGTATTACGATCGCCACCGGCTCCTTCATGTTGTGCACAATCTCGCCGCCGGGTACGGCAACCGTGCCCAACTGGAAGAGGCGTTATTGTGCCCATAACGGAGGGAGGGAGGGAGGGAGG